>RHDR01000513.1:0-23295 GCA_009806295.1 Davidsoniella neocaledoniae
TACGCTTTTATCGTTCGCACCGTGCCCCACTATTACATCACTTAGTAGCAACAGTAGTCAAAACAATGTTCCTAATTAGGACGTCTGCCAGCACTGCTGCAACCCTTAACAATTAGCGACCCATGTGCTTTTTTATTGTGTTCGGCTCAGCTTTTTCTTTTTTTGTACCGCAGGCAACAAAAAAAGAACCTGGACAATGGAAGCCAGGCACGGCAAAATGAACTCCAACTGGTCTCTGAACCGAACGACAGATACATCGTGTGAATTTAGGCTCGACAGCCTATTCTAACCCCCCCTCCCCCAATCTCATGCCATATTTTTCTACCTCAGCAGCCCACTGCATCGGTTGTTTCTATCTAGTTGTATATATCGTCCTCATCCGTCCAAACATTGCAACCCTCCACATACGTTATTTGGCGCATTAAGCAATTAGCTGCATGCAGGTCCCCGGCAGAGAAGGAAAACCGCGTCGCAAATATCATTCACAGCATTTCTTTTGGGTTTCTTTTAGGTCAGCACAGCTTGGTCACGGCAGGGCTTGCTGTGTACTGCAGATAGTCTGATAGCCGATTGCTTGCTTATAGTCTAGAGTTGCATAGCTCAAGCACAGCTCTATATTTCAGCCGATTGACGTGGTGTGCGGTGACTTAGATACATATGTATAGTCGGGTTTCCTCTCTACAGCTAGTCACAGCATACGCAGCTGGCCCAGGCACAACCTCAGTTCCGTCTATAAGTACTCCCAAAGTCGGACAGCGTATCTTCGCTCTTGGCCATATTATGCATAATGGCTGACTCTATCGGTATGTCATAAGATGCCGTCTCGGAAATATACAAACATACCGGCCATTGATTACTAACATTAATGCTTTGCGACCGAAATAGACCGAGTCTTTGTGCATGCGCTCCGCGCATTACGGCTAATGCCCAAAACAGGCTCGAAAAAGCCTCCTGTTAGCGACCGATTGCGACTTTATGGACTTTATAAACAGGCAATGGAGGGCGATGTTGACGGCGTTATGGATCGGCCAAACAATGCCGTCGGACTCACTGCACAAGAGTTAGCCAGCGAACAAAGCAAATGGGATTCTTGGAGTGAGCAGCGGGGACAATCACGGACACAGGCTAAGAGGGCATACGTTGAATGTCTCATTGAGACACTACACCGCTATGCAACAACTGAGTAAGCCTCACGTGCATATCACTTACATGGCTTTGTTGTCGTCGACTAACACCTATCGTAGCGCAGGCCAAGAACTAGTCTCCGAGCTAGAGTTTGTATGGGACCAAGTCAAGAATAATGCACCAAGCGTTGCCGGCTCTGCCCCCCTCGACGAATCGGCCCCAATACCCAACAGCGAAACCCCTCTAGAGTCTGCCGAACCGAGTCCTCTTAAAGTCCTTCGGCCAATGAGCGAAGTCGACGAAGCCGAGCGCGAATCGGTGCGACGGCTAGCCTACGAAGACGAATTTGACGACGACGACGATGCTAACGATGCCTCGGTTCATGAAGGACGTTGGACACGGCAGGTCGAAAAGGCGCTCGTCAAGGTCTCGACGGAAGTCGCAGCACTGCGGGAACAAATCTCTACCGCTCAAGAGTGGCGTCACCGCAAAGCTTTGACTGTCAGAGCCTGGTCAGAATGGTTTATTTGGCTGATTGCAAAGCATGTAGCCGCTGATCTGGTCGTGTTGTCCCTGGTCCTTATCTGGATGCGCCGAAGAGGCGACCAAAGGCTTGAAGATCTCGTCAAGGGTATATTCCGTCTGGCTCGAGAATATGTCAGCAAAGTGTTGCCATCCCGATGAACTTAGAATATCACATTCAGCATCATTTTGTCTTTATCTCTATACACTACTAGCCTTCGATCTTTTCTATAAATCTTTTTTGGCCATTTATTTCTCGGTATCACAGCACATTTCAAAGAACACGTCATACATATATAGATCATAATTTTATCCAAATGTTTAATTTACTAGTTAATTATAGTTTTGGATACATTTGTGAATGAGCACACCAATCTAAAAATGAGACTACCAATGGAGAAGTTGGACTTTAGATATACGAGCATAATTAGTGCCATGTTTGGTTATCTCAAACTTGAGGTTTATTAGGGTTGGAAAAAACCCAAGGTATCATATCATGTATACTGAAATGTAGCTGACAAGGTGTTATGTATTTCTGATAACATATCATGGTCATTTCTACAGAAGACGGAATGTGAGATTGATTTTCTTTCAGACAACAAGGCAAGATCAAAAGTAAAGCTTATCTTGCTATGCTGGATGGCCATCATGAGAACTGATAGAAAGAAAATATTCATGTGAACTACAACTGGTTGTTGTCCATGTAGACATAAGTATGATCAACTGCCTAGTGATCAACTTCGTATCAATTCAATTTCCGTTGTTGCATGCATAAATTTTGGAATTACGTTTGGGTAGCTTCATTCAAGACTTTGATACATTTATACTCAGATATTTGAATTTTAAGCAAAAGTGGCTTGACTCTTTGAAGATATCATGGTCGAAATATCCTTCCAGATGACACCTAAAGATAAAAGTTCGATGCTACGAGATAGTATTTCATGCAACATAGTAAAAATATACTTTCAAGTTAGGATGATCAACTATTTTATGCCATATTTATATAATTTCAGGTTCACATCCTGTGAACTGCCGGACCTCTTCCAAGATCTATTGAATCGGCATGGCGTAAGTCACCTCTCGCTGAGACTGGCCGTCTTTATCCACTGGCCCACTATCTAAGATATCTATGAAGTGGCCTTCAAGGTGAAAGATACAAGAACCTGAATCACCTGGCTCAGAAAACGGTTAGCACCTCGGAAGATCTATTATGATCAGATGTTGATATGATAGACTCTCCGATAGGCATGAGTGTACACTGGATTGCCTTAATTGTGTTGGGTTGACCAATTGAAAGTCAGTCTTTTGACCATATTTGGCAACCAACTTTGTTTGTGGGTTATTGCCTTCAAAGGGCGGATTTGGGGGCATATCGCTGCCATGTAGTCGGAGAAAACTATGTTCATCAAGGTCAGGATTAGGGTAGGTCTTTAACGCATATTCTGCGCTTATTAGTTGTCCTTGAGTGGGAATTGAAACCATGTATACTTTATTAACATTTTGTGTATCGGCAGAAGCCAACTAGTCGGAAGAAAGTTGCACAAGCGCCTAGTCAGCGAAATTTCCATGTTTACCAAGGCCATGGGGTGGCGAGTAAGCTACTGTACCAGATACCCTTTGCAGAGTATTTTCTTGGCTAGGACCTTTTAGAATTGACTGGAGATTGTGGCCATATGCCAAACAGGAAGCTTGCATATCATGAAATGACTCTAGATAGTCATTTTCTGGGGACGAAGCAAGTTTTTCCGCGTCTGCACAAGCTGTAGCTTTGAGAGTGTAGTTGAAGAGCCGAGATTTTCAGTGGCCTTCTTGACAGATAAGGGTCCACACACAAGTAGCCGAAGTAGTAGGTTATTATGATCTATTTCGTTGTCATGGTCCGCTGGGGGTTCTTGATATCATGGTCGACTGAAACTCGAAGGCCGACAGCTAGATGACGACTGGTGAGTCCATAGATAGCTGAAGTGGCCGATTCACGTTGACTTGAGACGTGTGTGTATCCCCATTGTGCCGGCTACTGCCTCGAATTCACGAGGCCGAGGTTGCTCTTGTTCGATGCGATACCCGGAAAGTGGGAGTAAAGGGGTAACTGAGCCATTGATGTTCGCTATGACTGGATCTCAGTTACCAAATGGTCGTACTGGACTTGAAGTAACTCCAATCCATCTGAGAAGCTAAATATGTGGTAGTTGGTTGTTGAGATGTCGAAGGCAAATTACTACCTAAAGATGCCAATGGTGTCGATGCCATTGGCATAAATCGACTTTGTTTAACCTCCACTTCGACATTGTAGATATCATATGCCTGCAGAAGCTCTCGGTAGCGCAGAGCTAACTGCATTTCTGCCTCCCAAGTGCAATACTCATTGGGCTATAAATTAATAAGTAATACGACTAGGTGGCTAGCCATGTTACCATAGCTACTTACTGTAGTCTCCAATTCGAACGGGGTAAGCACTGCTCCAATTAGCATTGGAATTTAGCACTTCCATGAGACTATCTATGACTTAACTCTAGCCATTTCTTTTGAATAGGATGACTATTCAAATTAGAGAGTATCTTCTTTCTAGCGCAGGTACCTTTATATTGGCTCCAGATTAAGGTCTATGTCTGGGCCAGAAGACGATGTCGGCCACATAGACCAAGAAAATAAGAATTCGACTCGACTTGAGATGGCTTGGAAAAGCCTACTAAGGGCATCGGCATAGGCCCATGCACATAGTCATGTACAGTCTCCGGTGAGTCAATTGGGTCAGACATTGAGTCGAGATGTATGAGATCAGGGGGATAGTGGGTTGGATTGCAGACTTTCGTGAAAGCTTTGGGAGTGGGGACGGAATACTCTATTCTCCATCGAGATCGTACATGGCCGTTACTTTAGATATCTTTTCATCCAGGGTCGTTGGCGATAATGGGATTGATTGGTTCGGAGATAAAATTATACTAGGTTGTGGTTGTGTTTGATGGATATCCCATCCAAGTTCAAGTGAGAAACGTGTAGAAGAAACTGATTATTCGTGTCAATGTTATTGTGGGAAGAAAAGAAGATGTTTTCAAATTGGGGATTTCATTCAAGAGCTTCCTTTTTAACCTATTTTTTTTCCTGTGGTCACAAACAAAATTTAGAGCTGGCTATTGCCTCACTATTACTGTATTTTAGCTGGTGATTGCTATGGCCGAAGTTATTCATGCTCAACTTAGAAAATGTCATACGCCATCATGTCGCACATGTAAGTACAAAGACCTGAAAACATCGTGGTTGTATAGTATTGTATGACGTAGGCTTTTAAAGGTACATATCTGTATATGACTAGACACTAATCTAGGACAAATATGGAAAATAATATTACTCACTGGTGGAAATGGAGGTAAATAAACATGACAAAATATTATATTAAGAAAAAAATGCAAGTACGAGTGATTAGTAGGTTTGCAGAAGAAATATTTTCCTAGAGCTGTTCTATATGTGCGTTGAAGACATAGCTAGTAATCATATATACATACTACAGCATTGGTGCTTATCAAAGTACTATTGAGCTTCACATAACAGTTACATATATGCCAAACTAGCTGCTGCAGTATATTTAAAATATAAGTTCACTTGTAAAGTTTTATGTTAATAAAGCTTATGTAACTAAATGAATAATAAGAAGATGATACAAGACTCATTTTACTCATCTCTCTATTGTCGCAGATAACGACTCGAGCTATATAGCCAAGGTCTGCATACAGATATGTAATGCAGTAAGAGAAATAGGTTACTACGAACTGAGATCGTTTAATGTTTAGATAGTGAAATGGGACCTAAAAGAGGTAACCTGGGGATCACGGGAAGACTGGTCAGTATAGTAAGAGAAGGAAGTGAGCCCTTTATCTAGCAAAGAATCTCTAAAGGACAATCAAGGTCGAGGTGATCTACATAAGTTATTAGGAACTCATTCACAAAAGAAAACAACCACAACTATTACTATTACAATTACAATTACGACTTAGTTACACAAAGCAGAAGGAAACAAACGTTAACAGTCGAAAGAGAAACTTCCAATCAAGCTAAAATCATGAGAGAAGATACTATCATTCACACTAGACAGAGATAATCTTGAGAGTCTAAGAGGAAGCAAAACTAAGACAGACAGACAGACAAACAGACTAGCAAATAGGTATCCAACTCAAATCAAGCATAGTACATACTAGACATAGCAGTTAGTATATCAGGCCCCTGAAAGACATAGATTTCATCAGCCTTCGGGGTGGGGTTTCCTAGGCTCCTTGGCATTTATTGGGCCATCTGACATGTCATTTATCATGAGATTTTGTTAATCCGTTCAAGTGATTCCTTATCCTAAACACTTATGATTCGGCTTGGTTATGGTACAAACCGTATGTGTAATAATTGTTGCTTGAAATTTTGTATGCCACCTGTTAGGGTTATACAAACCCTACTTAAGCAAACTTAGAAACTATCCTCAACTTTGACATTTTTGCCTTCCATTAATGTTTTCATTTAGTAATCTACTAATATTCATCACCATCGATCACATTTGCACACATACCCTCCCCAATTCGCGCCATGAGCCAATCGCCCACCGTTAATAATGTGCCACTATACCAACGTGATGTTCCAGCACCGCTGCGGGAAGAGCCAGACTTGACATCGATGTCATCCAGCATCTTCATACCAATCTCAGACGATCTCACTGCACCAATCGACGACTATCCCTCAGAAGCAGCACTTGTTAAAGCTGGTGTACTAAAATTTCAATCGTACACCGAACTTGTCCGAGGAAATATGCTGGAAGTGACGCAACAAGACTTGGAAACGGTGATGGAGGCAACCAGGAAAAATGAATCCGATTCTACCACTGCAACAATCTCACAGTCTGGCCTCACAGAAAGCGACTATAACTCACTAGTCATCTCAATGCGCACAATTGCAACAGTAGGCAGGACTACAAAAAATCTCGTTATTGTGCCAAACGTTGAGATCAAGTTGGAATCCGATCTGACGCCTCGTGAGAGATGCGCCAAAACTGTTCTTATTCTAGCCGAGAAGTCAATCAGCCAACTGAACGGCTTCAACCAGCACATGCACAATTTTAAAGGGGACTGGACAAACCAGATGCGAGAAGCAAAATTGCGAGATGCACAGAAGGTCTCGGAGGGAGAAGATACGCCTATGAAAGACACATCTTAGATACATCGTTGGTATGTATCAGGTTCCGTTTTCAGTAAGGGGTTTTTATATATAGCTGTACATACATACATATTTATATATATGTAAATTTATCCTCACGTCTACGTCGCTTGGTGCAAGTGCGAAGAAAAGAATTCGACGTTCATATGTCTTGAAAATTGCACGTGGCTGGTTTATACTATAAAAGAAATACACTGTACAACGCTAATGCACCATCTTCACGAGACATTCAGATAAATGAGCAAAAACGCAAACAAGTTTCTCGTGATGGGTTGTAACTACCGGCGGTAAGAGGCGAGGGTTATTGAGTTCTTTGATGTCTTCTACCCTGCTTCCATAATCGGAGTCTGTTTTCTTCCTCTTGGACGCAAGATAGAGAAGGACTTGATGGGACGAGATTCTGGCAGCTCGGAAGAGTGTGAGAAAGACGAAGCAAGTACTCCTACAATAAAGCGACCGTGTACAATGAGGGAGAAAAGGAAGAAAACAAAAGTGAAATGGAAGAGCAGCTCTGCGCGAAGAAAAGGTCTTCACGGAGGATGGGTTTAAAGCGGGCCAGCCGGTGAGATTATATAAGCACCATTAGTCAGGCAGTACATGTGTATATGTAGACTTTTAGTGGAGCACTCTATTGTTCTTGCTCTGGGGTCATTTTTTGCCTCAGGCACCCATGGAAAAAGTCGGGGTTAGCCAATCACAGAAGCCGTAATTCAGCCGGTTATACTGAGAAGGTCGAATGGTCTTATTTTGGTGAGCCTATTGATTGAATCCCTTTGGCCTAAGAAGCAAAGCAAAAAGACGCTTTGTGGACAAAAGCCCGATAATCAACCCTACGATCTCCATAAAGACGCCAATTGCTACGAGCCGGTCGAACTGGGCTCTTGTTCCAAGCAGCCTATACACATCTACGGTCACTACTAGATATAAGAAGGGCATCAATTGCCATCTGCTCGACCGTCCCAAGCAAGGCCTGCAGCAGCCCTGTTGTCCCTCCCTTCGCAACACAAAACAAACAATTACTACATCACGATGTTGCGGCAGACGCTTGCCCGTTCCGCTTGGCGGACGACCACCAATGCCTCTAGGACAGCTTCAAGAGCCTTCTCGAGCACTGCCCAGCGCCAGGCCGAAGTGGAGCTCACAATTGGTACGTATAGATGACTAGCGGCCGACTCGAGGCGAGAGACCTCTGCTAACAGCAATTCTTGTTTCCGCGTACAGACGGCAAGAAGGTATCGATAGAAGGTAGGCCATTGAAGCCCCAACGCCAGCCATTGGCCCTATTCATTAGTAGCTCGAGGTTTTAACGACTTGTAAACAGCCGGTTCTTCGCTTATTCAGGCTTGCGAAAAGGCCGGAGCCACTGTCCCCAGGTATGTATGAACTAGCGTCGTTGCTAGACGGACCCTGCCGGGATTGGTATTCATGGACTTGAAGCTAACAGAACCCTTAGATACTGCTACCACGAGTAAGAGACCCGCACCCAAGTCAACCGATCATTGATATATACTAGATGTACAGTCTAATCCGAGAACCCGAGACCCTAACTTCTCTCTTTCTGTTTATAGGAAACTCGCCATTGCCGGTAACTGTCGTATGTGTTTGGTAGAGGTCGAGCGGGCACCGAAGCCAGTTGCATCCTGTGCTTGGCCTGTCGCGCCCGGCATGGTCGTCAAGACCAATTCGCCTCTAACACACAAGGCGCGCGAGGGTGTGATGGAGTTCCTGTTGGCTAACCACCCGCTGGACTGCCCAATCTGTGACCAAGGTGGTGAATGTGATCTCCAGGACCAGAGCATGAGATACGGCGCTGATCGCGGCCGCTTCCACGAGATTGGCGGCAAGCGTGCCGTCGAAGACAAGAACATTGGTCCTTTGATCAAGACCTCGATGAACCGCTGCATCCATTGCACTCGTTGTGTGCGTTTCGCCAACGATGTTGCCGGTGCTCCCGAGATGGGCTCTTTTGGCCGTGGAGGTGATATTCAAATTGGTACTTACCTTGAACAGACTCTTGACTCGGAGATGTCCGGAAACGTGATCGATCTATGCCCTGTTGGTGCCCTCACCTCAAAACCATACGCTTTCAAGGCTCGTCCTTGGGAGCTAAAGCACACTGAATCGATCGATGTACATGACGGCCTGGGCTCCAATGTCCGTATCGACACCCGCGGCCTCGAGGTCATGCGTGTCCTACCTCGCCTTAACGACGATGTCAACGAAGAGTGGATCAACGATAAGTCTCGTTTCTCTTGCGACGGTCTCAAAACTCAACGCTTGACAATTCCTCTTGTTCGCCGTGCTGGAAAGTTTGAGCCTGTTGACTGGGAGCAGGCAATGACCGAAATCGCCGCCGCTTTCCACCACATCGCACCCAAAGGAAACGAATTCAAGGCTATCGCCGGTTCCTTGACCGAGGTCGAATCTCTCGTTGCCATGAAGGATCTCGTCAACAAGCTTGGTTCTGAAAATGTCGCCTTGGATGTAGAAGCTGGTCGCAAGCCCGTCGCTCACGGTGTTGATGTTCGCTCCAACTATAGCTTCAATTCTAAAATTGCCGGTATCGAGGAGGCCGATGCTATCCTAATCATCGGCAGCAACACTCGCCATGAAGCTGCTGTCCTCAACGCTCGCATTCGCAAGCAATGGCTGCGCTCTGATCTTGAGATCGGTGTTGTTGGTGAATCATGGGATTCGACCTTCGAGTTTGAACACCTAGGTGTTGACCATGCTGCTTTGAAGAAGGCGCTTTCAGGATCCTTTGGTAAGAAGCTGGCTGCTGCTAAGCGTCCCATGATTATTGTTGGCTCAGCGGTTACGGACCATGCCGATGCCAAGGCTTTCTATGAGACTGTTGCTCAGTTTGTCGATAAACACACGTCGAACTTCAGCACTCCCGAATGGAATGGCTACAACGTTTTACAGCGCGAGGCGTCTCGTGCCGGTGCCTATGAAGTAGGCTTTGTTCCTCCCTCGGAAAAGGTTGCCAAGACCAAGCCCAAGTTTGTGTGGCTGCTGGGAGCCGATGACGTTGTCGATGCCGATATCCCGAAGGATGCATTCATTGTCTACCAGGGTCATCACGGTGACCGCGGAGCGCAGATTGCCGACATCATTCTCCCCGGCGCCGCGTACACGGAGAAGGCAGGAACATATGTCAATACCGAGGGTCGTGTTCAGATGACTCGTGCCGCTGTATCTCTACCGGGTGGTTCTCGCACAGATTGGAAGATTATCCGCGCAGCTTCGGAGTTCCTGGGTGCGCCTCTGCCATACAACGACCTGGCTGTTCTCCGTGAGCGTATGGCCGAGATCAGCCCCGCGCTAGTCTCGTACGATGTTGTCGAGCCAACTTCAGTCAGCGCGTTGAGTAAAGTACAGCTGATTGACGCCAACCGTGGTTCGAAGGCAACGAACGCGCCGTTGAAGAAGACTATTGAGAACTTTTACTTCACCGATGTGATTTCTCGGAGGTATGTAAACCGCTTATTTCGTACGACGATGATGGTGATGATGGGTTCAGTTGCTGACTTTTGTGTAATGTTTAGTTCCCCAACGATGGCTCGCTGCTCGGCGGCGAAGGCCACAGGCAACAACAAGACCAACTTTATGGCTCCGGGCATGGATGAGGACAAGCCTCACGGCCAGATTGCGTATGGCGCATAGGGCGTCTACCCTCGATGGCGTTTTTTTAATTCTTTTTTTTCCACATTGCATGATTTTCTCCTCCATTTTGCCGGCAATGGCCAGTCGATAGCAACCAACAAGTGTTTGGATTTGGATGACATTTTTTAAGGAGACCACAGTTGGCTCCTTCCATCGGATAAGCAGAAGACGAAGAAACAAACAGAACAGAGAAGGCGGGCAAACGATGATGCTCGTCGAGATGAAGATCGTATCAACAGAACGAAACGGACCACAGACAGAATTTAGGCTTCAGCAAAAATCATTCCACACCAGACATCTAATTTTCTACTTTCTCCAAAAAGAATCAGAACAAAAACAAGCAAAAAAACAAGTTGTCAGAGAAGAAATGAAGGACGAAATGAAAGAATGAAAAAGCGGTAATTAGTTCTGTTATCCACCACGTTCAAGCAAGATTCCTTTCCTCATCCTTTCGACCATTTTTCTTTCTAAAACTCTTTCTCCTTTCCTTCTCGTTATATTTTTATTTTTTATTACCCAGCTTCCAAGCTTAAACTTTGTTCATTAGTATATACTACATATTTGTATATTAATCGATCCGCCCTTGTCCCAGAAGATGGATAAGGGCTCCATATAAAAAAAGATCGCCCCGACATCGTCGTCTCCGATCACGTGAAATGGGTCTATTAGCGTATAATGATAGGCCTTGAGCCGCATTCCTTCTCTTTTTTGGGTTGTTTCTACTCGAAAATTGCGGCTCCGCTTAGGTGAAACTTTGACCCTTGAACCATGTTTTCTTTTTTGGACAACGACAGATGAACAAAGACAAATGTCAAAGAAAATGTCTCTAGCGGCTTCCTCAACTCTGGGTTTTAGTGAGAACAAGGATTTATAGGGATTCTTATTTTGTTATTTACTTTGCCTTTTGTTCAAAGAAGAGGGGGGTGAAAGTGATAGGGAACAATCTTTGTTGTTCAGGTTAGCGTGAGAAGAACATGATGGGAGGTTGTAGTGTACATAGAGTAAAAGGTAGTATATATAGGGCGATACAAGACGAGCTGCCCTTTCTCCGAGTATGACTGCAAACTGACTAGAGGTACAAAAAAGATACTTCATGTTACATGATAATAATGTTTTGGTATTTACTCTTTTCGTACCTCAGGCTTAAAACTAGAGCCGCCAGCTGGCAAAGTGTCAAATACAAGTTGCAAATTATCCATCAAAATTGTATATAGAAAACAAGATGGCTGCGCCCCCAGGACGCAGCCAGTGACAGCCTAAGGTAAAACTTTGTTACATCTAAGGAAACTTGAAGCCCTAAGGAAAAAGATTAAACACTGAAAGATGTACGGCAAGTCAACTGAAGACAAAGACACAACATTTAGCTAAGATATTTACATTAATTACATGTGCTACTAAAGCAGCCTCATTCATAACTATTCAGACAGCAAATTGAATGATAGTTAGTATCATTATTCATGTAGACTCGCCGGCGCTAGATTCAGAGTTAAGAAAATATATTTCAATGAAAATGAAAAGCACTTACTGAAGTCTCATTTCTAGACCGTAATGTAATATCGCTAATAATCTTGTCTATTGTCTAGTTGTAAACTGTAGATGTGGTAAAAGGGCTTATAATAGCCAACGTCAATATTCACTTAGAAGGGGCTTAGGTTCAAATTGTGGTAAAGTAGTAACTATACAGATAGGAATTGTGGAAACAAGGGAAAGAATAAGTTATTGTAGCCTTATCACTTACATATCCACTTACATATCTTCCCAATTTGTTTCTTTTATTCTAAGTCCAACACAAAATCGAATACAAAGAGAGCTATCAAACTAGTTACAAATGAAGTCCTTAGTTGGATAGTGTAGGGGGGGCTATACATAGGAATATAGTACTTTATTTCCTGCACATGGAAAGTTCACCACACCCCATGGCTGCATTTCATGGCTTTCTTCTTCTAATTGCTTATTTGTATTCTTCTAATCTTGTAACTCGTAGATTATGCTTTTCATGAGACTTCCTCTGTCCCACAATGTTTTCTTGGTAATTTGGGGGAAAGACGTAGCTTACATGTAACTTCTAGATTTATGAAGGTTAAGGCTTGAGTGACTTTAGACTGAGTCTTGGACTCTACAAAAGGTTGTGTAGGCTAAGTATCCCATTCTCATAACCAGACGTATCTTGACGGTTATCCATTTACGACTAGCTGCAGCTAGCGGACATCTTTGAAGAATTTAGTAATCAACGAGGATGCTTCCTGTACGACTTCGCTACTGTCTACCCAGTTGAACTTTCCGCTGTCAACATACAGCACATCGTTGACCACGGCTGTTCGGTGGCCCTAGAGACGACAGAAATTGTTGGTCAGGGTAATATCCTGTATGGAGGGACGGATCAGGACAGCTAAAGTGCCCAGAAAAAGGTCGATATAGTCTCTTCGGCGATGCAGCATAACTCTTATTCTACGTACGAAGAACGGCGTTTTCTTGTCAAAGACGGAGAATGGAATCAAAACCTAGGCTTGCTAGGTTTGGTTCATACGAAAGTAAAACGAGGTAGTCTCCAAGCACTAAATAAGAAGAAAGTAAATGAATAAAAAAAGTAAAGTTGTTTGGGAAATGGGAGTCGCAATTATTTATATCCCTACAAACTGCGCCTCTTAAACATCTTATTCTCTTGCTCTTTTTGTCCTTGGCCTTTGCATATATTATTACTCTTCTTGTGAGTGGTTTTTTTCTTTGGGCACCACAAGCGGAAACTAAGAAAAAAAGAAGCTGGCCAAAGAGAAAAGAGCCTGCTGCGGCTGCTTTTGTTGGCTTAGCCTATCATGATATAGAAGTACAAAGGCGTCCAGGAGGGGTGGGATTCAGACAGTGAACAAGGTGATCAAGATGGGATAGAAGAATAATGAGCCTAATAGTTATAAAGGAAAGAAAGGCGTGGATGGATAATCGGGGATATCTTCTCAACACCATATTTGTTACGATTTTCAAGAGAAATTATCTTCCTGTTTCGTGCCAACCCGCAGAATAGAGGAACTATGAATCGGGCGATAGAACAAGAATGTGCCACTGAGCCTTTGTTTGACTTTTCTTTCTTGTTCGCCTGATTTTTGCTGCATGTATGGTTTTCTGTCTCTCTTGTAGCTTTCTATAGCTAGCTACATATCATTCTGCATATTTATGCCCCCAATACAACATGGTATTACTGAAATTAATAAGCCGTCTCATTGAGTATTCAAAGCTGCAGCTGCTGCAGAACGGCAAGTTTAGCTCCTTTCTATCTCATTTTTATGGTGAAGTGAAAAAGTCACGCGCCAAATCTACTATATCTAGTCAGTAGACCTTGGTTCATCATAGTACTTTATTTAACTATGATGTTATTCTTGCTCTTTCTTTGTTACAAGCTCGTTGTTGCCAAGCTTGTGCAACGTGAAGTTCAAATATACTAATATAGTCGATTCTGAGCCTCTACTAGTGACAATTATTACCACGTATAGTCATAGAACTACATGTTAGAGTTGATTATCTTTCTTCATTTCAACTTTCTTTTTGTTTTTTTCTTTCTTTCCCCCCGTCATCTGATCAAGCTGGGTGTAAGCCCGCATATATACAGATATACATATATCTATATGAGCCATCAGGCTCCGCCCCACCTTATATCTTGCTAGGAAGCTATAGTCTTTATGACATCATGGATAATCATTGCATGTTTTGTGCAAATGTATGAAGATCTGTGCACCATTTTCTGATTAATCTATGACATTGTTTGTTTAATTCCCTGGTAAGTATCGATAGATTTCGTAATCATGTACACTAATTACTATCCTATCCAGTTACGCAGCAAAATTACGAACTGCAGCTACACTGAATCCCGACTTCCGTAGCTGGAACTGGCCCTGTCCAACGTTCTTCTTCAGCAGTATCTCCATGATAAACTTCACCATCAAAAACCTTTCCAGACCATGTATCTTCGAACGGATGCAAAGCCATATGCATCACCCGCCGCAAGACGTCCCCGTCGCCATCAACCTGAACTCGCCGAATAACCTCGGCCAGAACCCACCCACGAGCCACGAACTTGGGGTTAACTTTCTTCATAGCTACTTCACGCTCAGCATCGCCGTTAGAACCAGGCCAGTCGTTTGTTACACGTAGCCGCCATTTTTCTAGCCATGCAGCAAATGTCTGTACTGCGGCTTCTGGAGCTTGAGGGTTCACAGAGAAGAGCGTGCGTACAGTTTCCGGTGGAATACCTCCCTCGGTAGGGAGCACAGAAGCTCGCACGCTGCTAAGGGTACGGAAGAATCCATGGAAGTCGAGTTTACAGTCTATGATGGCATCCAATGCTTCAGGAATGAACCCGTCGATGTCATTGGATACACTGTGAAGTACGCCGAGACGACGGAGTAATAGCCGGCTGTATTCAGCCGTGAATACAGCCTTGTACTCCTCGCCAGTCTGGGCGATCAGAGCCTCAGCTCGGGGAATTATTGTACTCTCGTTTCTGGCAAAGTCTTCATGCGAGCGCATATCAGGCTGGTCTATAGCAGCACCAGCTCCCATGAAATGGCCCAGATCCTCACCTAACCTCGTCAAGTTCCACCATATGATGGACGGCTGGTTGCGGTAGCTGTAGCGTAATGTATCATCGTCATGATTAGGTGTATATGCCGGATCGAAGGTGTCCATAAAAGCAAACGGACCGTAGTCCATGCTGAGTCCCAGAACAGACGTGTTATCCGTGTTCAGCACACCGTTCATGAAGCCGTAGACCTGCCATGAAGCACAGGCAAGTGCATTTTTCCGCACAATGGCGCGGTAGAGTCGTGTGAATCGGTTCTCCTGTGTAGCCTCAGGGCCCTCAATAGCGTCCCGCGCAATACCGACCCGAGGTACTTCGTGCGGATAAGCACTAGGTGCACTAGGATCCTGTAGGCGTCCCGGAAGTTGATCCCAGCCGCCGTAAACATGCTCGGCTACGTACTCTGCCAGAGTACGTAGCGTCTCGAAGTCACGCCGGACACGCAGTAGATCAAAGGTGCCTATACGGATCCAACTTGGCGCAAAACGCGAGACAATACCACACGGTTCGAAGGACTCACGAAGAGCCTGTGCATTAGGGAGTCGTGTCAGTGAAAGCGCACGTGTGGTCTCAATGCCTAGGGCGTGGAGGGCTTCGCTTGCTACAAACTCGCGGATGCTGGAGCGCAGCACGGCCTTACCATCGGCAAAACGTGAGTACGGCGTCAGTCCAGCACCCTTTAGTTGCAGTTCATGGCGTATACCAGTTGCCGGATTTGTCGTCTCGAAAAGTGAGATGGCTCGCCCATCGCCAAGTTGGCCTGCCCATGATCCGAACTGGAAGCCACCATAGCATTGAGCCCATGGATACCCAGGCCCTTCCTGTGTCGTAGAGTCCCATCCTTGCACTAGATTTCCAGACACGGTGTTGAGGAAGTCGGGCTCCGAGACGCTGAGTGCAGATATTCCTAGCGTACGTAGAGCAGCTGGGCTAACAGCAAGCAGCTCGGGATTCTCAGCAGGTTCCGGACGCACATAGCTAAATAATGATTTTACTACTTGACGGGGACCTATTTGATGGCGCGGTGTTGTGTCTGATGCTTTCGGATCAGGGTACTTGGGGTCAGCAGGGAGATTCGATGTGAAGACCCACGACTTGGGTAAGTCAGTGATCGAAACTCCCTCATCTGTTGGGGATGCTGTAGAAGCCATGATTGTGCGTTGTTGTGTAAGCCGTGCTAGGGTTACTCGATGCGGGGTTGGGGTTATAGTGCTATGACGCGTGTTATAGAAAACGGATCGAGGCAACGACAAAGGTCGATGGCGCAAAATGTGAAAAAGCATATGAAATAGAGAACAGAAGAAATTAAGTTTATATATTAAGCAAAGAGAGGAAAGGCAGAAATATATATGTTATATATATCAGTTCATTAAAATACGAAAAATACCGCTTGGAGAACTTGTTCTAAAATAACAAAAACAAAGGGTTGGAGGGCGGACGTTCGGAGGATAAGAATTTTGTGATACAATGAGTAGAATGACTAATCAAGTACTATGCCAATAATATACAGACCAGCTGGAACACATGAAGGCCGGATGTGAGGCAAAAAAGTATAGATACAAAAAAAAATGCAAGTATAAAGTGTCTCCGAGCTGCAAGCCGAGCTGTTTAACATATCTATATATAGTTACGTATTAATTTGTATACATTATTTTGTCCTGACCACAAAGTATTTGCTTGAATTTAGTTATTGAAAAAAATAAAATAAAATCATGGAGCGTTATCGGCCTTGGAGAAGCTCTTCAAAGTCAAAGAGAGAGAATTCCGTCCCTGTAGGATCCGATCTAGCTCTCTTTTGCCTATGGCAACTTGTAACTCCATTGGAAGCTACTTAAACCTGATTGGAAATGGATATCAACTAGTTCATAGTCTTCTAGGTGGATAATCCGAAAGCAAGAGAACTGCCATATGACGATATCTTGCGTGATTCCACCTCCGAGCTTTCCTAGCCTTTTACTTCGTATTAGGTAAAGAAGCAGGTTATTAGACTATTCAAGAAAGCAAGACCAGGACGTCAAGTTGTAGTGTTTTTTTTTCCGTAATTCTCATTTCATCTTAATGTCTTCTTCAGTTTATTTAACTTGACTATCGTGGCGTTTTATAGAAATGTCCTCACTGCAACCTTTTACACTCAACGATGGCAAGACCATCCCCGCCGTAAGCACCTTATTTTTTTCCTTTCATTCTTATTTTATATTTGTGACGTCTCATGTTATCTTACAAGTCAGCTGACCTGTTTAATGATACTTTAGATTGGTTACGGTCTGGGAACCGCCCGCTTCAAAGATCAGCCCGGCGCTATCGATGAGGACACTGTCCGATACACTGTAAATGCCATCAAAGCCGGCTTCACGCATCTAGATGGCGCCGAGGGTAACTAGTTTCCTCTGCCCTATATTTTAGTTTCTTCTTTATGTTCCATATCCTAACGGTGCAGCATAGTCTACAACAACGAGGAGGAGCTCGGCAAGGCCATTAAAGACTCTGGCGTCACCCGTTCCGAGCTCTTCATCACGACGAAGCTTCTCGCCAGTGACCCAGGACCTGCCGAGCCATTCCTACGCGCCTCTCTGCGTAAGCTAGGCGTTGACTACGTCGATCTATATCTAATCCACCAGCCCTTCTTCGCCGCCGGTGACCCAGCCAAGCTACAGGCTCGCTGGGCCGAGATCGAATCCCTACACGATGCCGGCCTCGTCCGCTCCATCGGCGTCAGCAACTACTTGCAGGCCGATCTCGAAGCCGTCCTAGCTACTGCACGCATTAAGCCCGCCGTCAACCAGATCGAGTTCCACGCCTATCTGCAGCATGGCGGTCTGTTGGACTTCCATAAGCAGAACGGTATCCTGACACAGGCTTACGGCCCGCTGGTTCCTATCACGCGTAGCGCGGAGATCCCCGGTGGTGGTCCTGTTAAGCCTATCTGGGAGCGCTTGGCGAAGAAGTATGCCGTGTCTGAGTCGGAGATCGGCCTTCGTTGGGTCTTGGATCAGGGCGTCAATGCGCTGACTACGTCGGCAAAGGAGGACCGCTTGAAGAATATTCTGGCCAAGGTCCCGACATTTACGCTGACTGCGGATGAGATCAAGGAGATTAATGATGCTGGAAATACCGTCCACTACCGCGCTTTCTGGAAGGATAAGTTCGCTGCCGATGATCGTAGTTAGACTGATTACTAGCAAGGTGTAACAGAACAACATCATCCTCAGATAGTGTTTTACGGGCGCATATAGCCTCGAATGAATAAATAGTGTACCATTGATCAAAATTACATACATATACGTGTGTCTATAGTTCATCGTCATCGTCGTCATCCGTCGTCATGTTGTCAGGAGTGGGAGATTCCGAGGTTTTCTTGCGGATAGAGAACGGAAGCACCCGGGGTGGCGGCGGCGCAGCTTCTTCTTCTTCGGCATCGTCTAGATCACCAGCTCCCATGGCAACATCGGCGTCATGGCCGGTTTCCGAGTCTGCTGTATCCTCTTCCGAGACGGGCGCTCTCTTGGTCGGTTTTGCCCTCGTTATGCGAGTCGATGTACGAGTAGCCCGGGCCGGGGCATCATCGTTGTCACTTCCAGTATCGCTTGCCGTAGCTTCATTCGCAGTCAATTGGCTTTCTGAGTCCGATAGACCCTGTAAATCTGTGTCCGGCTCAGCCTTTACTCTCGCGTCAATATCCATGTCTTCAAATCCAGACTCTGAGTCCGAGTCTTCCTGAGTCTGGCGTGCAGCGGCCTTGCGCTTCGCCGGCCTAGATGGCTGCGCAGATCGGGCGCCTCGGCCTCTTCCACCACGGCCGCCTCTACGTGCTGGTCTTCGAGGTGCTTCCTGTTCTGAGATATTTGCAGCATTATCCTCTGCTATCTGAGTCTCAGAGGCAGACTTGATGACAGCAGCAGCAATAGCATTCGTGGATTCCGCAATTATCAGTTGTTGTTGTCGGATCTTAAGCTTCTTTTCGTTGAGAAGATCACGGAACTTGATGAGCATGATTTCTTCATCTTTAGAACGGGCGTCGATCAACTCAGACAGTTGAGACTTTAAATCACGAATGGTCTTCTCAAGCTCAGAAATCTTTAGAGTTGACATCTGCAAGTTCTCCTTGCATACAGCCGAAGACAATGCAGCAGTACGACACCATTCCATCAAACCGATCCCTTCTTCTGAGTGCTTCAAAGTAATTGTGCCTAAACGAGTCTACAATGCATAAATGGCCGACAAACAATAGGGTTAGCTCTCAAAAAGAACAAATGTACAGGGAATACAAACATGCTATATTAGCCCATGCTGTTGGTCCGTGGAATGTCGGGGAGGCTGGGACCAGGGAGGCCAGGAAGACCAGGGAGTAGAATATGCTGCACGTACCGAGTAACCCTGGATGCTTCGACGAATGACTAGGCTGATTGTAGAGCCAACTGACACTTCGGCTTGGACCTGGATGTCTTTGAGCGGCTCCTGGGTCAAGACGTTTGTCAGGATGGAAGCCCACTCAGCATCTGAGATTGAAGTCTTTTTGGACTTGAGTTCCGCAATTCGATCGCCATCAACTATAACGTACTTCTGTTAGACAAGTGTCTTTTGGTAGACAGGAAAAAAGTGATGCATACTGGCAGTTTCATAGGCCTCAGCGCCTTCGGTGCCGACTAACTTGACGTCTAGAGGACGAGCACCAGTCTGCACGGCTTGGATTAGAACGAAGGAGTCTTCTTCGCTGGTGACGGCAAACTGGAGAATATGCTCTACGGGTGGCGCCATATTGAGTCAAGTTCAAACTTTCTGGAACGACTCTGATTGATTGACTAAGATAGTGTGTAAGATGAGGTGGTTGGTCTGGCTAGGGCCAGTGTGTATTTATTGCTTCTGCTTCTGGTATGTGAAAAAAATAGTGCGCTTCCAGGGCTTCCAGTAAGCAATTTCTAGGGAGGCCATAGGCGAGCTAGGAGCTGGGAAATTTAAATGTGAAAGTGCTTGCAGAGACTACTTCATAACATGGCTAGGGAGCATAGAATGAAGCTAGAATATCGAAGGAAAGCCAAAAGGAAAGTGTTGGGCTGGAGATTGCGTTAAGACAATCTATATAAGGGAGGACAATATGGCGGAAAGAGGATGAAGATGAAGGCGAGATTGCAAAGCAATAGCCCGAATGATGATGCGACGGTGATCCAGAAGCCGTAAAATGAGAACCAAAATAATAGACTGGAAACAAACAATATGAAATGATGATGGCGACTTTTAAAAACAAAAAGTTAGTTTCTTGTTGGTGATGAAGCTTTCATAATTTTGATATTGAACATACATATGTGGAAGGATTGACTTAAACAGCACCAAAATAGGCAGCAACTGGCCCAAGCTCCCTAGAACAGACGCCACAATGATGGCGCCACATAAGATATCACATGTGGCGTCATATATTTACCTGGGAAATTTGAATATATAACTAGCGTTCCTACATGTATGTCACTTTTATTGATATATACATCTAGGGTGGCTAATGACTTCTCTCTTATACAACCGATAAGCACGACAAACGACAGATGGATCGTCAGGGCCTAAGATTGGCATTGGCCTTCAATCCGAGACCTGCCTACAGGCTACGGCAGCATGAAGTAAATAGTAGCCAGCATCAGCATCGGCATGCACTTAAAGCCACGGACAAGGTTAGGCAGATAGGCAGGCCTCGTGGAAGGTTGAGTGAGATCTGACTGCTGCAACTCTCTGTACCTGAGATTGGTTCCTGAGATTGTACCTAAGTAGACGGATATCGTGAAAGCAGGCGAGCAAGCCAGCCATGGAATACATGTGTTTGGAAACTGGAAACAGCAAGCAATAAATATTAGTAGTTCCCTGGGGGTATTTGTGTCGCATAGACCATAGTTTCACGTTAATATCCTTTGCCGCTACCCTCTATGATCAGTTTTTGTTAGAAGTTGTCAGGCGGATCATAAGAGTAGTAGTACTATTGGTATTGATATATGATACATACATTCATACCTATAAATCAAGAACAACATTGAATAATATTGACACCCTGCGTCGACCAGCCTGCTGCGCCGCCTGGGCTCGTACAAACAACACTGGCTTCTATTAAACTGATCGTGACTTTTCTATAATTGTTTGTAGGATTCCTGACCGAAAGGGCCTAGAAGGACGGCGGGCTGGTGTTAACGACGACAAGTCTTTGATTGGGACGAGGGGGAGGGTCAATCTGCCGTCCGTGCTTATGCACTGTATTTACAGTGCTTATGGGTGGCACTACAGGGCAGGTTGAGTACTGAGACCACGCTGTAATGAACAGTGTGCGTGCGCGGGGCAATTCAACGCGTTGCCCACGCAACGCTCGAATTTGGGTGGTATGTGTGAGTAAACAAGTTTCAATTTGAAAAGAAAACAATATCCAAGCTTCGGTTGTACAGCTAAGAACCAAAAGTAAACAATAAGCAGAAATTGAGGCTTTCCAAAGACGCCAGCTGGTGCACAAATGCAAGGAATAATATCGTAGCTATTTAGACCTTGAATATCATCGACACTATGCCTAGGGGAAAACTTTCCACTATGTCTTCTCCCTGCGAGTGTTTCATGTAATTCAAGTTACCGTAGGTCTTGATAGAAAATTTGGTGTTGTTTCTTCGTCATCTTCTCGTTTTTTGTGGAGTCCAGGAGGCCATTCTGATTGGTAGACCTCATAGGATTTAATATGCTAAAGCCAAAGTCACCAGGCCCTTTTAAATCTACATAAGTCTTTCTCCCAGTAAGTAGTTAGGGTTACAGCTAACAACCCCCAGATCTTTTGCCATATACTGAATAAGAAAAATAAAAATACAATAAGCATGATGAATATCATTGAAATCGTGGCTGACCTTGTAACGGAGGGTAATGTGCAACAAAAACTTGTAAAGAAAATACTTTACCACATTGAATATATTTTCAACTGTTATACAGGTTATTTAACCAAAGAGAGGTGGATCACAAAAGAATAAACCTTGGGTTGTTATTGAGACTATATGTACTGGTAATACAAGTCAACTATGATAGTCATGTTTCTTATAGTCCATTCAATGACCTGAGTCAAGAATACTGTACGTACAAACTGCGTAAGGCCGTGAATATCAATGATTAAACTGGCAAAACTCATAGTGCAGAGAATACCAGTACATATAGCCTCAATGACAATCCATTGTCCATTTTTTGGCTTCAAATTGCCTGTAACTTGAGATGTTTTGATGCTTTGATCACCAATTTTACGAAATCTATGAGATTGTAGATATAACAGTTTCTAATATGCTACTCTGCAATTGTGGTACATCTAAAATATAGTAAGTTATATATAAGGTCAGACTCCGGGTACTATGACTTTTGACTCCAGCTATATGAGAGAAAACTCGCTTGTCCCAATTAGGAAAAAATTTTTTTTTCTGCAGTATCTTTTACCCTCAATATTTCGAGCTCGTCTGACCTTACAATTGGGGTCAAAACCCTACTTCAGCGATGGTAACAAACCTTAACCACGAGAAAATTAGTTGGATCAACTGGAGAATTTACTATGAAGAGCAAAAGGTAGTAAAGGGCATTATGACTAAGCTAAAAAAAAACATGATGTATAAAAGTACAGATAGGCAAAAAACAAGCAGTTAACAGAAGAATCACTCATGCTCATAAGCACTCAAGTCCCAGCTAATCTATGAATTGGTGTGGTTGGGGCCTCTAGCTGAATTCTGCAGGCGAGGCATGAAAACGCTACACTGACTAGAGATACCTTTATTCTTAGGTCTACTTCTACCCTTTTCAAAAACATCTGGCTCAACGACTTTTAGAAGAGGATCTTTCAAAGCAGCATATTTGTCAAGCTAATAGAAAGGGTCAATGCCGTCTTTCTTTAGAGTCTCTTTTCCTCGCATTTCATGTGAACATGGCAAGCCAAATTGCAAAGGTGTGTTAAGGTTTAGTTTTTTTTTTTTCTTTTTCTAGGGGGGTGTCAAATATGGAAAGCTCTCATAGTAGCTGTACTAATGTTGGCTAGAATATGCCATTTTACCCTGCTTACTGTTTCTACCACTCTACTATTTGTAACAATAGACAAGATTATTGAGCAATATCACAGCGTGGTCAAAAAGTTATGAATAGTCTTTGAAAGCCAATTACAAAAGCAAGTGCTTTTAATTGAAATATATTTTCTTTTCTTGACTGTGCTAGTGCCTGGGGCCTCTACAAAAATACTACTA
>RHDR01000514.1:0-23165 GCA_009806295.1 Davidsoniella neocaledoniae
TGTCTTTATGTGGATCGTTAGATGTCGAGAAACCCTAGTGGTCCTCGAAAATCCCCCCATAATGGAGGCCCGACTAAAAAAGCAAAATAGAATAACACAGACAACAAGGACGAATTTCGGCATGGGGGAAGCAGTGGAGAAGACAAGCAGCGCTAACATGGCTAAACTTGTTTCTTCACTGTCCACCTAGCAGGTTGGTAGAGACACAAAGGATCAGAGTGCGAGGAACGTGCTCTTGAGGTCGGCATCGGGGGATCGGGAGGGGTTAAGCAGCATTGAGCACTTTCTTCACAGCCGTCCCCTGGTAGGTTGTTGGAAAACGCAGATCGTGAACTCAAAGTGTATTCATTGTGAGGGAGCGACTCAAGGAGAAGCTATCACAGGTTTGTGTTGGCATAATCAAATGAAGTGCAAAGCACAACACGAGAAGAGCCGAAGATGTCCGGCAACTGGAGCCTTTAAAATTTCGCCCTCCGAGTGTGAGTATGAATCTCTGAGCAGCGGAAATGGGGCTCGGGGGACCAGCAATCGCAAAAATGTAGAGAAAAGGGGATGGGCAGTTGTTGGTGAGAACGTCCCTCAAGAGGTGAGAAAACGGGCTCAAGGTCTCACAAAACAGTGTATCCAGTGTATCATGAAATAAATCAATAGATGAAGGGACAAAGGAGGAGGCATCGTGAATTCAAAGGTACTCCCCTGAGGAGGGAAGGTTGTGCGAGTGACACACTCGTGCAACGGTACTAGAGGATTGAACGGGGAATATTTCAGTCTTCTTAGACGCAAATTTCATGATTAGAACATGCAAATGTTAAGAAAAAAAAAAAGGGGATATCGTTAGGGTTAGTAATATTTCAAAATATCAACATATTTTGATCACAAATCGAAATCAAAACAATCTATTGATCTCATTATTACATACAACAATACTATCTCAAAAATCCGTCAATCACCATAATGAGTAAGACTCCCCTTATAAATACAAATAATGCTCATTATCACTGACATTTCATCCAGACAACCCAAACAATAATTTTTCGAACCCCGTTGTTCGCTCGACTGTCAACTTCCAAGGATTAGCGATCAGAACAGTTCAAGACTCCTCCAATAAGTGCTATGACACATGTAATTTATCACAAGCTGAGCTTCCAAAACGCATTCTGTATAACGAAACGGTCGAAAACGTGACAGTATCGAGAGTCCCTAATAATCACCAGAATCACGATGACGTGCCCCTTTGTGTCGGCCAAGACTTATCCTCTATGATGACACTATCCCCTGCCGTCGCATTAAGAAATTAAACACAGCAACTGGAGCTGATTAAGATCGACCATCTCCAAGCGGGCTCTAAAAACGGTGAAGATGTTTCTGATGCAGGAATAGGTCAGTGGGCTTGTTCCCCACCTTATCACCATTTATAGAATACCACTTTGGACACGGAAGCTGCCCCTCAGACTCGCGGAAACTGCCGTGAGCAGCGAACCCATCTTAGACAGCGACCCAGATATTCGGGTTCGACAACACCGGCTGTCTTTTAACGATTGATACTCTAAACACCGCTATTCGATGTATGGTTGGATATCTAAGGTGTTTGTCAGTCGAGGTAGATTTGGCATGTCTTGCTGTTATTATTGTTGCTAGAGCTGACTTGTTGGTCTGTTTGATCAAAGGTTTAGTCGGTTATTGAGTTCAATCTTCGCTTGAGGGGAGGGGGATACTTTTGAGTTCGAGATACCTCCCCGTTCGCCCAAAGACGAAAATTTTACACCGAGTCATGGGGCCCTGAGCCCTTTTTATACCTTTTCAAGGAATGTTCTCGCTAACGACTGCCCACCGCTTCTTCTCTACACATTTTGCGACAACTGGTCTCTCGAGTCCCATCTCCTCCGCTCAGAGATATACTGATACTCAGAGAGCAAACTTTGGAAGGCTCTAGCTTCGCGACTCTTTCTCGGCGATTTATTCGTTGTGCCTCGTATGCCGTACCTCATAGTAGCATTTGCATTCGGGATGTCGTGATTTGTTTTGTCACATCATTGTTTTGCTCGAGCGGTCATCGTCTTTATTGGTATCGTTGTTTTCTTCTTATTTGTTGTGTTGTATTGTGACTTGTATTGTTTCTTTGCTTGAGCTGGCGTTTAGTCGGTTATAGTTTTTAGGAAAGATTGACGATGCATTCAAGGAGAGAGAAGAAGAGTTTGAACGCCGGGTTTTTGGGGGTAGGGTAGTCTTTTATATATACATACATCTATATATAGACTGATTTTTTATTTGAAATTTCATTTGTTGGGTGGCTTATTATGAAAATGCCGTTTTCATGGCCTGTACAACCATAATCGAACCTCATTTTTGTATTTTATGTTTG
The DNA here is from genome assembly GCA_009806295.1 of Davidsoniella neocaledoniae. Lineage (NCBI taxonomy): Eukaryota > Fungi > Ascomycota > Sordariomycetes > Microascales > Ceratocystidaceae > Davidsoniella > Davidsoniella neocaledoniae. The sequence goes on from RHDR01000514.1 coordinate 2,363, forward strand.
ACAATGGCGTGCTCATGTTTCAAGTTGCTGCCATTGTTTTGTCTCTTCCCGCCTCTTACCGACTAACGTAATGGTTTCTTTGGAATAAACATCGGCGTGACGCTTTCCTCCAATGAGGATGTCCTTGAGATGTATAGTCGCCTCCTCTTTGGTCATACAAACCAGATCACTCAGTCCTAGCCGCGTTGACTTCTGGAGGTCTTTGCCCTCTCCCATACGTAATAGCATTTCGTTTTCCGTTGGACATTGCCACCGAATAAGTACAAGTTTGGTTGGGATCCCAGTGATAGCACTTCTACCTTTATATATTTCTTCGATCAGGAACATTATGTCCGACATAGTGATAGGAACCTTGAGACCAACAGCTACGTTGGGTTCAGAGGATACATGTCGGCTAAGCTTCTCTTCGAAGGCTTGAACTGCAGCAAGAGAGGAATCATACATCTTTTCTCTCATTTTGGTAGGAAGATAAGGAGTTGGGTAGCCTGCAAGTCTCGCATTAGTATGTGCGTGTCGTCAGGCAACTATGCATGATGATTTTAGTAGGGAAAAAAATGGGCACATACCAGAGATAGAAAGGATGACATGATTAGCGATAGTGTAGCCGAAAATAGCTGGCATTGTTCCCAACACAGGGAGAATTCTCAGTCGAAAGTTTGGTAGTACGCCCAATTCATCCACTTTTCCCTTTGCGAACTCGGCCTCGTTTAACGGAAGAAGCTCGGCCTTCCCTTCACCGGCCTTTTCGGTTGAGAAAACCATGGGAATGCCGGAGCCGACACCGAGAAGCTTTAATTTACGACGCGTAGATCGTGACAAGCGGTCATCTGTGCTAGCTGATATGTCTCCAACCATGATACGAGTGGGATCTGATTTACAGCCTGAACCAGCGGAGCTGATGACAGGAATATCATTAGAATGGCAAAATTTAAGAAGAGCAACTTTGGTGTCAATATTGTCAATGGCATCAATCACAAAGTCTGGTTTCTGGCCTGTCTCCTTCCACGCGCCCAGCAGACGAGCAGCCGAATCTCCATCGAACTTCTCACCACAGCAGTCAAAGTCAACCCACGGTGCGATGGCCATTAGTCGTCTCCGCATGGCTTGAACTTTAGCCATACCCACATCAGCCAGCGTTGCTACAGCATGTCTGTTGAGCGAGCTCAGAGTAACTTGATCAAAGTCGACTAGCCGAAGCTTAGTTACACCTGAGCGTGCCAATGCAGTGCAACAATGGCTTCCGACACCACCTAGACCAACCACTACGATGAACGAGTTGCGCAGCTTTTCTAGTCCTTCATCGCCGAGGAAAACTTTATTGCGTGCAAGCTGTTCGAGGATCAGCTCTTCGTCGAAATCGCCGGCTATGGCGCGGGCAGCAAGTGCTTCATTTCGGATATCTTCTTTAGTTTTGTGCGGGATCTCGGATGCGGAGCTAGAGAGCTAGAAAGATCAAACGTTAATAAGACAGTGCATAAGTGAAGACATGCTTGGGCCATGCAAGTAATGTTCAAGGGTCAGGAAGGGTACTGACGGGCTCGGCAGGCTGGCTGCTAGAACTTGGTGGAGGGATCGAGCGCTTCAACTGTAGCAAACGCTCTTCACGATCTAGGGCTTGACAGCCTAGAATAATGCCGGCAACAGCAGCGCCGGACAGAATAGCCGTCGCCGCAAGCTGGAACTTGGGCGAGTTGAGCCAGTCAGCAAGTGTACTAGCAACGGACATGATGGTAGTAGCTCGAAGACTTTTTTTTTTTTTTTTTTTTTTTTGGATGTCTCGAGACAAAAAAAAAGAAACTAATTGACAATGATCAACAAGAGCCTGGGAAGTCTAGATAGGGTGAGGTTAGGCCACTCAAGTCGTCAAACGGCCCACAAGCGCCCAATTCAACGTGAACGAGGCTTTGAAAAAGTCAAGTAGTACGGCTTCTTTTCTTTCGTCATTGAACAATTCCATCACAAGTCAACTTTGGTGGGGTGAAATAAAATACAAAAAAAGAAGTCACGTGTGCACTCCACTCCACTACTGTTAAGGTTGCCTGATTTATCAACCGACTGATGAACTTCCGACTTTTCTTAGCTAAGCACACTAATCTTTGTTAACCGTTCTATGAATGGTGAGACCCGCTCTCTGATGGGACATTGTTCTCATCCGTTGAACCCTGCTCAGCTTGAATCTGAGCTTATATAGTTGGGCTAGATGGAATAAGGCTTCTGGCCCCTCGATCCTATCTGTACTATACCCATCTGCTCCTCATTAGCCATTTCATACTTGGTTTATACTCGATATACTACACTTAACCATAACATAGCCATGCCTGGACTTGATGGGCCGATGCAGCGCCAGCTCTATCGGCGCATTCTTCAGCTCTACGGCCGCTTCAGCGAGCAAACGCGCCATTTATCTACTACGGCCACCACCCTAGGGCCCCGGCCGACCTCGTCATTCCTCGCAACACAGACCCGCCAGCACCGTCCGTACTACACAGACAAGAAGCGCAAGTTTCGGCAACATGAGATCAAGCTCTTCCTACGCTTTGCCGCAGGCTGGACGGGCTTCTTCTTATTCGCATGGCCTGTAGCCACTGCTGCCCTGCGCCAATGGCAGGTTGATCGCTTGGTGCCGGTGCCCCGGGAGTTCTCGACGACGTTGGCGACTGAGCGCAAGAACTTGATGGAGACGCTGGAGCCCGGTGCATTCGCTCATCCGAATAAGGCGTTCCGTGCGTTCAATGCTATCGTGAGCTGTTTAGACATGATGGAGTCGTGGGAGTGGGACGGAGAAGGTGTCCTGAACCAGGTGGACGTCGTGAGGCAGTATGGGCCGCTGTCGGCTGGCCTGGACGTCTCGATGAAGAGCGAGGAGTGGCGTCGCGAATACTACAATCTGCTTGTATATGCTGCTCGTGCTGCGGAATTCGCGCCGTACTACATGTGGGATGCCACCACCTGGGACACTTTCACGCCCGACTTCATCATCACACCCGAGAACCCTAATCCTGTGTGCAAGAGAAAACACTACCCCGAGAACTGCCGCGAGACATTCCAGGCACCGGAGACGCTGTACCGGAAAATCATGACCACCAAGGGATTCACGGTGCAGCAGAAGCTGAACGCGATGCTGCTCTATGCAACGTTTGTTGATTATCAGGGTAAGAGCGACGAGGCCGAAGATATCTTTAAGGAGGCTTTCGACCTCGTGTCTAAAGATGCACCGATTCCCCCCTTTGACCGCAAGACGCTAGTGCTTAATGAAGCGGCCGGGTCACCCTCTGAGAACGTTCTCAAGGTGCTCACTGAATACCTTACGCTAAAAGCACAAAAAAACCGCCTCAATATCGCTCTACCCGCCATGATATCCATTCTCAAGGCCCGCCGCGACCTATCGAATCGGCCTCCAATCCCAGAAGACTTCAACCCAGCTTTAGCCTTCCGCCAGCCATCCATATTCGAACAAATCGAAAGCGCCTTTTCTATGCCTGTTTATCCACCGCCACCGCCTGATGGTAGTAGCCCGCCATGGCGTAGCCAAGAGGAGCTTTGTGAGGAAGCCAAGCTGAGCATCTTAATCGGCGAGATGATGTTTGCCGGTACCCACAAAGAAGACGGCATCGTGTGGACACGCGAAGGCATAGACTCCGCCGAAGCCGAACTAGAGTCACTATGGAAACAAGACGCTACCACTGAGGTACGCGCCGCTACACTAGCCTGCCGCCAATGCCTTCTCGTCGGCTTCAAAAACTGGGGCGAAATGACCGAAGTAATGCTCAAGTTGCAACGTGAAAAGGACTCCCGTGAATGGGAAGAGATCAAAGAGCTGCGCCACAAGCTACTGCATGGAGAGATTCCTTGGTGGAAACGTTGGTGGCTAGGCTTGAGTCTAGAAGATATAGAGGCACGGTATGAGCGTGTTAGACATGGAAAATCAGACCGATGGCAGGTTGAGCGCCGACTAGCTTTTGCTAAGCAGATGCAAGATCGGCAAATCATGGAGAATGCTAGACCGCCGCCTGTAGGTTGGATGGCTTTATTGCAGATGACGTAATTTGTCAGAATCAAGAGAGAAACATCTTTCAAGTTAACTAACAGATGCAGACCTGCTACGATATCAGAGTCTAGCAAAATAAGGATATCACGGAAACAAGAAATGCCCACCAAAGCACGGGTTTGTAAGAATAAATAGCAGTAAAGAATTGTACATTAAGCTTAATATACTAATACATAACAATATTTGACGATACCAAATAGCACCTTTAGTCTATTCTACTATATCGCTACCATAATTACATGAACCGCAAAGTGATAGAAAGAATATTGTCTTTAGGTATGTAAGTGACTAATGATATAAAGATATGGAAATAGGAAAAGCACGCATATAAATACAACTCTGAGTGTAGATAAAAAGGAAAAGAATAACAAAAAAGCATGTAGTCCTTTGAAAAGGAAAGATAGACATAAAACTAGAGACGACCATAATATACTCCCCTACCAACAATCAAGAGCCCAAAAATAAAGATAACCACATTTAAACACATCAAGAAGAAAATCAAAAGGAAAGAGAGGAAAAATCCGGATAGAAAACTATATCTACTCTTCGGCCTTCTTCTCTTCAGTCTTGGCCTCCTCACTAACAGCTTCTTTCTCATCAGCCTTTGCAGGCTCTTCCACCTTAGCAAGGTCCTCAACCGTCTTAGGATCATCTTTTGGGACCTCCTCTTTTGAGTCGTTGACTGTGGTGGTAACTTCAGGTTCTGACGTAGATACGGAAACCTCCTCAGGGTTCTTCTCTTCAGTGGTCTCCTTGTTGTCTTCACCAGTAGTCTTGATTTCGGCGCTAATATCCGCCTCAGACTTCGTCTCAACCTTGGTCTCGACCTCGGCCTCGATATTAGATTTCGGAGCTTCCTCAACCTTCTCTTCAACGAGCTCTTCCTTCTTCTCGACCTCCTTGACTTCCTCTACTAATTGTTGCACCAGAGTAGGTTCGGGTGCGGCCTCGTTCACATCAGCGAGTTTGGCTTCTGTTTCTTTAGAAGGCGAAGCAGGAGCAGGGAGGTTATCAGTAGCCTCTTCCATCTTAGTATCGGCAGGGCTGGCAGACTTCACATGAGACTCAACATCGGGCTTTTGAATCTCCTCATCGACGGCCATGAGATCAGCCTCTACGTCGTTGGTCTGTGCTGGTATCGCATCAGTGGTAGTAGGCTCTAGTGCTGGCACTTCTAGATTAAACTCTAGTGCTTGGTCAAGCGGCCCTGTATCCATAGCGGGCTCGGCATCCAAAAGAAGCTGTAGAGAGTCAGTAGGAAGTGCATCCTCGACCCCACATATCTGCTCGGTCACTTCGAGGTTAGCTAGCTCAGGAGCCTCAGTCATAACGACATCAGCGAAGAAATCTCCAGTATCCTTGAGGAGTTCTAGACCCTGTTCGATTGGCTCTGCGATTTCCTCCTCGGTGTGACCTACAGCCTGGGGCTGTGTTTCGGCAACAGACTCGGAAGCAGCGGGCTCTGATGGTCCTGCGGCAGCAAGTAAAGACATTGCATCGCCCATTTCTGTATCTTCCTGAGGTTTGGTATCGGTGGCTTCCTTAAGGAGAGGGCTGAATGCCTTATCCTCAGTAGGCGATGGCGCTAGCGTGATGACGTTTCGTAGAGGGCTAGCTTCGAAAGGCGTAGGGTCAACACTGAGGTGGGTTTGCACAGGAGGAATGGAGACGCTTTCTTCCTTGATCTCGAGAGTGGTCTTGGGCTCAGGCGTTCTCGCTTTGTCGATGACGCCCTCAATGTCAGAGTCTTGAGTTGCCTTGGGAGTCTGGCTATCACGGTCTTCATTCTCGTCACCTTCGTCATTATCATCGTCGTCGTCGTCACCTTCTTCATCAGAAGCCATGACAGAGTTGTCAGCCATTTCAGTGTCTAGACCAGGAGTCTGAATCTCAGATTTGACGCCCTGAAAGAAGCAAGATGGTTAGCGTATTTTACGATGGGATATGTTCGCTTTACATGTACTTACTGATTGGACAGAACCTTCAGTCTTGACTTCCTCTTGATTGGCAGCTGGCGCAGCGGGAGCGCCAGAGTCTGGACCGGCAGCACCAGAAGCAGCGGCGGCACCAGGAGCAGCTCCGGGAGCGGCCCCCCTCGACGACAACTTCTTCTTGCGGCCACGACCAGGACCCTTGGGTTTTCTCTTGGGAGGCGGCGCCCTTCTTCTTCCGGTAGGCTGAGCGTTAGCAGGCGTAGTGTCCTGGAACTGTGCCACAGGTGTGAGAAGAACCTGGCGCGTCGAAACCACCTCTCCATCCACAGCCTGGCCAGGCTGCAGTGTAACTTCTTGCGTGTACGGGTTTCCAGCCGCATCAGTCCGGCGCACTGTCACGCGCGTGACCATGGTTCCGACGGCCTTCTCGACAATTGTCTTGGACGCAATCGTTATCGTGCCCTTTCTACGCTTGGCGAGCATGCTCAACGACTGGTCCTCGGCGTTACGAGGCAGCTGCTTCCACACACGGGTCATGTAGCCGGCATCTTCACGCTCCTCCTCGTTGTTAACGGGGTTGTCGCCGGAGCCTGTCGCATCGTAATTTTCATCGTCATCGGTGGGAAATGGCCGCTTGTTTAGTTGACCTGAGCGAGCCAGACGCAACAGCTCTTGACTATGTGGCGGTAAAAGTTGGGTGTCTTTTGGTAGGCCGTAGAGGATCTCACGGTTCCAGATGTCGTCTTTCTTGTTGTCCTTTTGTTCGGGGGGCGGAGCAACTCGAACCCATTCTTCGCGCCATTGTCTCACAGGGAGGCCTATATAGTACAGTAAATATTAGAATCTTGCGGTAGAGTTCGATGGCAAAATGAGGCAACTTACCATCGAAGTCATCGTGTTCAGCGTAGCCAGCGCGATGCGCGCGACGGGTCTGGTCCTCGTGTCAGCATTTTGGCCAAAGGTTATTCAAGGTCAGTTGATCGTGAGTCTTACAGATCTTAGCATCTGGAGAAGATCAATCCAGTATAAAAAACAGCAATATAGAGACTAATGTGTTTGCGATACTCGCTTGACGCAACGCGCAGCTTCGGTGTTCGAAAGGCTTGAATTGAACAGCGTGTTGCAGTCGTCAAGGGCTATGTATAAAGCGGGAAGAAAGGATCTTGTAGTAAATATATAAGCTTATTATGAAGCGTTAGATTGATTGAACAAATTGTCTGATAGAATTAATGGGATAGCGCCGCATAAGTCGCGTTTGTATAGTGTGGCTCTAAAAGATCATCAAATCGTCAATTCAGCGCTAGCGGTCCATTTGTCGCGATGTGCCGGATAATCGTCGGGTAATAACAGGCAGGTCCACTTTTATCTCGATAATGCTCAAGCTTCTTGCTATTGATTTCAACCAGCTTCAATCAAAGGCCACACTTGATGAATGGTAGAAAGCCAAAATTTAAGAGTCAATAGTTTGAGGCCAAAAAGAAATCAATTGATGATACGATCTTTACAAAATTTCCCTACTTCAATAACGTACATCCTATACCGTATGAAGGTTGAATAGCACATATTACCAGGGTAATACTTCATTGAAGGATATCTGCGAATTATAAAGGAATCTCATCTCATATGTACTCAGTATTCAATCTGCACTTGAGACTTCATGCAACAAAAAAGCAAAAATGACGTCAGCCTCTAATTCCGAGGCCCCGAACTCACGATTACGAAAGGAGAGATCTTTATTGGCCGTGGAGTTCGATCGGAAAAAAAAATAAGATTTTTTGCTCTAAATTACTGAAGCACCTACTATGATTTTGAACAGCGTGAAGGGGATGGGAAAAGAAGAAAAAATATGATAGAAAAACGACAAGTAGAAGAGAAATAGACATGATGAAAGCATATGAAGATAAGAAAAGGGAAAAAAAATCAAAACAAGGTGATAAAGCTGCAGACTTCGATGTATCAAGCACAGCAGTCTGTCTCCGGAAGTCAGACAGCAAATTTTATAATCTGGGTCTGGCACAGATAATCGTACAGGGAGCCCTAGCCTTGGACTCGAGATATCAAGACATAGTCATGATAAATTCGTTCGGTTCTGGGGTCCATTCAAAGCTTTAGAGGGAGCTAGAAGCCAAGATGTTAGTTTTGGAGCGTTAAAAGGCTATATGGTAGCCAATATCACAAAGTTCAGATCATGGTTACGTACCCCACCGTTGGCAGGCTGTGCTGGTGAGTCTTTTCCTGCAAGACATAGTTAGAAAGAGCAATATATAACAAAACAGCCCAAGAATTTGGTTCCTAGTTGCTTTGGCGAGTTCTCAACTTACAATTCCCTTGGTCTCGACCACTAATCTGTCGATCTGGAAGAACTGGCTGATGGTGGTTTGTCTCTGTAAAAAATGAACCGCCCCGTAGTTAGCACATGGTCCGTTTTCGTCTAGTTAATCTCGTGCTGTAGCTATATCACCATGTGACGCACCTGTAGAGCCTGCAGTTCTTTGAGGCCCTTCTGTATCAACTCCTGTACACGGCGCGGATCTGACTCGGCGGCGTTTTCGCGGAAGGCATCCCGCGTACGGCGTCTTGTATATTCACGGAAGTTGTAAGACGAGAACTGTTCGCCACTCCGTAATAATTGACGGTACTGGTAGGAAGAGAGTAGTATGTTAGTACTGTGTGCTATATCGGCGGGTCAAGCTTAGTAGACGAAACCGCAAGGAGCTCATGCTGCGAGATACATGGTAGAACAACGGCAAGAAGCTTTGCTTGCTTTTTCGGCTGCTAATATATGCCGGAAGGTGACGTACCAGTGACCGGACCTGCTGAGCGGAATCGCCACGGAGAACTTGCGTGACAGACATCGTGTATGAGTTCTTAGTTTTTGTTATTTGTGTAGGATGTCGAGTGAAAGTATGAATTCCTAATGATTGGCGCACGCGAAAAAATGGAAGGAAAATAGTCGATGCGATTTGTTTTGTTCAGATCGAAAGGGAGAAAAAATATGACGACGGACGCCTCTTTTTTATGTTTAGTCAGACGAGGTTACTTTGGCTTAGCTATTTTAACCCAGCCTAGTAGTTGCTGTTCTGCGAAAGAAGACCAAAAACCAAAAGGTGGGGACGGCTTAATAGTAAGGTGAGTTTTTTTTTCATATGAGAGGCAAGATCCACTTTGAGCGTCAATGGCGTCAATGGCGTCAATGGCGTCTATTTTTGAGATTTTCCGGCGAAGAACAACAGAATGTCGAATATAGGATAATTTACGATGACCAACAGAAATATCAAGAGTTTTTAGTCTTTCATATGTCAATAGAGACTGAAATACTCTTCAGTGACGAAAGCAAGTTTTATATGTAGGATTATCAGCACATGCCCGACTATTTGCCTCACGGAGATAACAGGTCCGTATCGAATATGCCTCTTTAAATATCACCGATTTCACGGAGAATTTTTAGTGTTATTTGTAATGAATATAATATAATTCAAAGGCAAGATATATCTAGTTTTATTCAAAGCCCAGAACGCCGGAACAATCAAAGTGCGATACATAAATGGAATATGACTAGCTTTTGTTTTCTCTCTTCCTCTCTCTACTTCTTGGCCTTGCGCTGCTCGTTGACCAGCTCCCATAGTTCCTCGTTTTCTTTTCTGAGAGCTTCTTCCGCTGATGTCTCGATCTTCTCCTCCTGCATGGCAAGTACGGCGCTCTGTAGAGCCTCTGTTGAGAACCCAACCGAGTTCAACATCCCTTCAAACCTCGTAGGCTTTTGTCCAGCCAAGCCACTGTTCAACTGTGATGTGAAAGTATACAAGCGTTCGGCCTGCGTAGGCTTAACAATTGTCAATGTCTTCATCGTAGCCTTGGGAGATTGTTCAACTACCGGCGTGAACGCCAAATTAGTAATTGATGCGTTTAAATTAGCCAGTTCCGTCGGGTGGCTGTTATCCGTCAGTGACCACTGCATGACCTTGCCCAGTGTATGGCCAGTAATTAGTGTAGTTCCATCACAGTTGACGGCAAGAGACTGCGCGGGACCCAACTCGGCATCAGCCACGCCAAGCGGTTTGCTAATGTTGACGGCGGCCGACGCATGCTCTTCACTGTGTGGGCCGACGAGAGGCTGCGGTCCGAACATGTCGACGAGGAAGAGCTCGCCCGATTCTGCTGTAGCAAAGATAGCGCGGGCACATGGGTCGAGCGCAACGCACAGCGGTGCCGAGGCGAAAAGGAGGGTACAAAGGGCATCGCCCGTGGCGTAATTCCAGATGATTAAGGTCTTATCGCGCGATGCCGATACGCACAGCATCGTCTCCGGGTTGATGCTAGAGCCAGCAGTCAGGGCAGTGATGGGACCGCGGTGGTTGGACAGGACACGCTCAGGTTCTTGCTCGGTGGTGCTGTTGAGCTCCAAGAGAGGAGCGGTGGGCCACACGTGTATATTGGCGTCATCAGAGCCTGTCAGGATGTGGTAGGGCGTTGCCTCAATGCAAGTAATGGGCTGCACATGGCATGGAGGCGTAGTTACCTGACGACCAGTGCAGGTCTAGAAGCAGAAATTATGTTAGCTATACATGTTATAACAACAGTTACTTAGTAAAGGAGCAGGGCGAGCAGCGTCAGTGGCGGAGTGATATGGGGAGCCCAAGTGTCATAGTATCAAGCCATTGAAGTGTGAGATCTCTTTCATGATATCCTAGTGCGACATTGGCTTAGATAGTATGAGACAAGTTCCCCAGAAGGACTCAATATGTTAGGTAGCTCAAGATCAGAAGTGGAAGATGCCAAACACCAGTCTCACAATCACACCACCATTATCCTATCATTTGTCCCATAGTAGAAGTTAATTCCGCTACATGAAACAACTAGGAAAAGCCACTGTTGTTAAGCAGTTCTGCGAACAGAAGCTCAGAATCCCAGGCAGACCCAAATAGTCCAATGTCTAGAACAGCGCCATAACAGTGGTATCAACAAAATTAACTCACCTCCCAAAGAATCAAACGGCCCTCGGCAGTTCCCAAGACTAAAACCTGATCGACCAACACCATAGCAGTAATGCGCTCCGAGAAAGCCACGAGCGCCTCTTGGTTGTTACGTTCGCGCGAGTAGACATGTACATGGGCCTTGTCTTTCTGGGCAGTGAAGATATGCGTGGGACTCACGGCCATACCATTGACCGGAGCAGAACTCTTCTTGAGCACATTGCGGGCCTGTAGCTGTGGTGATAGCTGGTATGTGTAAATGCCGACATCTTTGGAGATGGATGTGTTGGAGGCCAATGGCGGGCCACATATGGCAACAACGAAATCTTCTGTCAACATTTTGGATGGAGATAGTAGTTATTGTTTTCCCGATTAAGAACAGGTGGGATGAGAAAAGAAGTTTCCCTGGAACCACAAATTAGATTGCTCTGCTGAAGATCTTGCTCCCTCAGGTCGCCTGGCGCAAAGAGCCTGATGATACAACCGATAGAATCTATCTCGGTTCACAGACGATCTGTATCGTATGAAGAAATATGTGTTCTTCTGGTAGTTTTCTCCGCCCAGCTCCCTTGAGTGAGGATCACTAGAATCAAGCCAATGCTTTGTTACCCAGTATTCAGCACCGAGAAGCGATTCTAATAAGATAAAGTGAGACTGTTGGGGCGTTCGCACAATATCTTTCTCCCTTTATGTACCGAGAATATGAAGCTATCTTTAGTGTATTATTGTGGAAATGACAGATCCCTAAGACGAGAAGCTGTAATGCAGAGTGGCCACTAGCAAAAAAAAGAAAAAGGGATAGAGAATTTGACGTATTTTGCAGATATTTGTAAACCCGAATTCTAACTATCAAATGCGATTTTGATACCTTTTTTGCGCTTAGCATAAAGTTTCTGTTGGAAAAATTGCATGTAGTTGACGCCAGCTGTCATACCAGGATGTGCTTAGCTTACAGCTGCCGACAGACCGACGCATGTCCACATATCTGTATGTACGCCCAGAAATTTAATAAAGTCTGTTAAGTCAAATACAATACTAGACAGTCAAACAGATGTTCATTAAAATTGCTACCATATCCGAATAAAGATAATTACATGCCTTTTCACTTGCAAGATCTCCGAGTGATTCCTTTGCATTGTTGTTCTAATTAATCTCTTGACTCAATACGTGTTAATTGAGAGTGACTTGCCATTTTGGGTTCTTTCATTTAGGGTTGGGTTACACTTGTGATTTTACTGACCCAGACTTTGGCTGGCTTTACATTTTGCAGTCTGAACAACATAGCCCTTTTGTTTATATCTTATATGCATTAGGAAGTCTGTTTTGATTTCAATCGTCAACAACAATCCATTTAATGTAGATTTTACATATGTTCTGTAACCTCCATCAGGATAGCCTTTGTGCATATCACGTGTCAAATCTTGATATCAAGGGTCAAGGAAGCAAACAAGTACCATCCGTCATGAAATCTAGCCCCCCTCCATCGTCCAGCCATGCCACATTTTCGAAGTTGAGGCTTTTTTCTGCCTCTAGAGCTACACTGTAGGAAGACAGAAGAATAAGAGAGGCAAGAAAAAACCCACTAAGAAGAGTTGCAACATGGACGTTGACTGTGCAACTTTGACAGGGCTCGAAAATAAAACAAAACAAGGCAGAAGAAAAAAAAGAAAAAAGAATCAAGACACTAGAAGCTTGAGGGCTTAGTAGCTAAGCCCGATCTGCTTACTATACAGGCTGTAGCTACACTGCATATTTTAGCTGCACGATAGCTGCACAGCGCGTCTCAGCCTAGGCCCCTACAGGGAGATGGGCCACAAGGGATGGGATAGCAAGCAAGAAAAAAGAAGACGAAGAAGAACATAGCGCCTAGTATAGAATACTGTGGCATCGTCCGTATTTCCAGCCACTAGGGTAAGCAAACCAGCTCTGTGTATCATTGTGTTTACGCTCAACTAACCAAGAAGACCGGTCTAGCTAGCCAGCTCTGTCAAGGCCAAGGTCCCCTTCATCCGTATTCTCTATGTTTGTGGTCGATTCTTTTGGGCTCGTTACCCTTCCCTTGCGTTTTTTTTTTTTCTCTCCCTGTAGACTCCATCCTCTTTACAATGGCTTTAGCAACCGACCAACTCCTTACGTACATGTGTGGGTAAAATCAGCTGCGGTGAGTGAGTGACCAGGCGAGAAATCAAGCATAGCATGGATATTATAGCAAAGAGAAAAGCAAAGAAGGTAAAGTCTTGTGCTCATGATGAGAAAGAAAAAAAAAAAAAAAAAGGCTATCCAAAGTCTGGATAGGAAGCATACCGAAAACACGGCCCTGTAGAATCCTGATCTGGTGCGTCTTTTTATGGGAATCCCATATTATGTGATACCTCTTTTTTGGAGAATCGCGTTGTTTATTTGTTTCTAGGATTTTCTATCGTGAACCATATCACGTCGATATATGAAGGTGAAATCCCCGCCTTAGCGCTGGTGGACACCAAGTGAGCACATACAAACAGTCGTATAGTACAAATATGAATCTGTACAATGTATGGGTTACAGCCGGTCTGGGGAACATATCTGGGACTCTACCAATAGTGCCGTTGTAGAATATGCAGGTCGGAGTTTTAAAATAAGATAAAAATTCTCTCACTATAACTTTTTGTTTCCTTATGGATATCTTCGGCGGCACTTGGGATCCGGACCAGCCTTTTTTGTTCCATGTTCTTTGGTTCCGAACATGGGAGTTGAAAAACCTTCAAGATGGGCTTATACTCAATATTTTCTTAATTGACGCAAATCAAACCCTGAAATTACATGTACATACATATCTGTATCTGGCTTCCGGAAGGTCAAAGGAAGGGACAGCTGGGACGAAGAAGAAAATGCCCAGAATGATGTCTATCCAGACTTCCATTCCAGGCGATTGACTGACAGGGCAAGGTCCAATTGTGGTAAATGCAGGCGGTGGCCGTATGAGTCTTACATGGTTGCATACAGATATAACTATGTAATGTTTGTACAATAGTATTATTTGCTTTTAGCCATGTGCGTAGACGCAGAAAGGTAGTAACAGGCAGAATGGTGGTAGTATTCGCTCTTGATCACCAGATGTAGGGCGCTTCAAGAACCACGCAGTATGTAGCATTCGCTATGTCTAGAGTAGCAGCAGTAGAAAGTGGTATCTGTACACACGAAACAACAACTACATCATGTCAGCAATAGCAGTAGCCCATCACGATCCTCGCGAAAGGAGCTAGCTGGGCGGTTAAGTGGCTCGCTAAGCCGTAACGAGCTTCTGGCCGTCTGGCTAATCAAGTATGATTGTATCCCCAGAGAGTAACACTCTTTCGGCAACTCCAAGACAAGGCATTTTGTGTTATTTTGTTTTGTTGCAGTGCTATTATTGCGAGTACATCTTCTGCTCTATTTCATATTATGCTACTACATTATGATTGTGAATCGAACCCTTGTTTTTTCATGCTACTTTGTATATTTTCTTTTCCTTCTTCTGCTTCTCTAGATTAGAACACACGGGCATTTTCATGGTCGCTCGTTTCCGAGAGCCTGGGCGTGAATCGGCGCCCATTTCCCGCGGACAGGGTTCGAACTTTGTTAGACTCTACATAGTACGATTATTACCATGATGAGCAGTAGAGGTTGTACTAGATGAGTCTGAACCCAGAGTCTGAGAAGACAAACAGAGAAAGAAGCTTTATTCGGAAATGACAGTCAAGAAAACAAGAAGAATCTTGCTTGCTATTGTTGCGATGGAATATTCCCGGAGCGGCACAGAGAAAATGATAGAGAAAATAAGCATCATAGCAGAGACCTCAAGCAAATTAAAGCGTATGGCAAGGGCTGATCTAAGATTGGACTGGTTTTTAGGGTCGAATGACGGACAAGAAAAGAACAAAAGACACACAACAGGCGAAATTAGCATGAGAGAAGACGGCTCTTCTTCTACTATAAAGGATACCCTCCAATTCAAGTATCGGACCGCAAACAAGCGTCTACTGGAACGCTATATCAACGACCCTTATTACATCTTATAGGCCCCAGTCCAGAATATTGGGTGTTCTTGTTATACATACATATGTACAACTAATCTGGTACATTAGCATAACATCATTGTATAAGTCTTTCTTCAGATATGCCGTGCCGGGATTCTAAGTCTGTGCTGAACAGCTCGAACTAGTGCACAGTTCCAGCAGCCAGATGCAACGATCGCCAGAGTATCTTTTACAACTATCATCGCTTTACTAATCATTTTGACAACCAGCAGAAGGATGATAGTTAACAGGAAAGACAATCAAAAAAGAAGAAGAAAGGCTAGAGCCAGTATGCGGATTTACCAGTACAATGTAAGTGCCAAACGACAAAGAAGCGAGATCTTCAAGACGCCACACTTTGTTTTTTTTTCTTCCTTTTTTTCTCTTTCTGTTTTCAGGCCTGTAATCGTCTCTTGTTGGTCCTGTCAAGGCTTCTTTATTATTAGCTAGACTGGGATTCTAGCGGTGGTGTTCCAGGCACTTTGTGTTCTTATTTAAGTCTTCATTACGCCAGAACAACGAACACAAGACGAAGAAGAGCTGATCATTATGCGCATGAAATGCTGTCAGAGAGAAATCGAGAACAAAAGTGACAGTTGTTTCCCTTCAACATGTTCTATTTTGCCAGGCAACTGTTACAAACTCAACAGCCATTATATTCGGTCTAGGCCAATTCGGGGAGATGTTACATGTAGTCTTGACATATTCATGCGTTCAGAAAAGACGGAAAAATAAACTAAGCTGTGATGCATGTCATAGTCGTGTAAATGGATAAAACATCACTGTAAATCCACTAGTGCGAGACTGTCAATGACGCATCTGAGTTGTGGCTAATGTGATAATAATGCATGGGCCTTGCTCTATCGCCAACCTGCTTGGACCAGTATCTTCACATATCGGATACATTTTGTAGGGGCACAGATATTAAAAACAAAAAGCAGGATATTTGTGTAATAGTGGATGTCATTATAGTATCAGCTTATGCGCATCAACAAATGTATCTACATATTGTGTGTATAATATATGTATATATGTACAATTATATGTGCAACAACCTCCATCGTCGTACACGGCACATCCAACATCCCATCCAGCTATTTTGTCCATGGGTCTTATTGAGTCTGGCCGTCCTTTTCTCTGCATACAACCAACGCCTTGTGACTGACTGACTAGCTTTGTCACAAAGTTGTGTCTAGCCGGCCAATGTGATCAGTATACCTTGTCCTGTCTCGTGGTTCTTCTAACTCAAACCCTCTCACTCTTGCTTGTTTCCCTTCCCCTCCCCTCCCCTTAGGCTGATCGCCAGCCACACAAGCTGGGATTTCTTACAAATGCATGTCCAGTTAAAGCAAACTTCTGGGCCGTTACTGCTACAACTGGCAATAGCTATTGGTAAGCGACTTATTCTAGCCAAAGTACAAGTCAACAAGTCGTACCAACATAGTGTTATGTCTTTTTGTGTGCTGTTGTAAACAAACATATGTTCATGTCGCCCGCCATTGTAGACGGCTCGGTAGACTAGAAAATTCTCAACCATGGCTTACAGTCCATATTCGTATTTACGAGCTGTAGTGGAATTATCAAGAGGAAAAGAGAGGATAAGATAAAGCCCCGTGGGGCAATATACGCTTTGCTTGTGTTTCCCCGGCGCATTATATCAGAGTATTATAGTGCATCTTTTATCATGCTACGTTCTAATACCCCTTATTATACAAGTTGTCACATATCTCCCCCTACTAAGATTAAGAACATGCCGCAAGGTAGATATTAGCCAGTGGCATTTCTGGCGTTCCATATCACTTAATATAACAGAAAAAAAAAAAAAAAAGAATAAAACTCATAATAACTTTCGTCGATAATGAAAACGGTCGCTTTGTTCGTGTTTGCACAGCTTAGAATTTCTCTGTTGGGGTTATTATTGTAAACCCCGGATACCCTGGCTTTTTTACTCTGGGTCTCTTTATGTAAAAAGTATGTGTTTACATTTTTGGAACACATGTTCTTTTCTCATCCCCTGCTTTGGAGGGGGATTAGAGGGTTTTTGTTAGAGGGGAGAGAGGTCCTTTATCCTTGAGACTTGCCCTTGTAACCAGAAACTTCATCTTGCTATTGCTATGGTGTTACTCTTCTTTTAACAGGCAAAAAGAAAAATACAAACGAAAAGAGCGCTCTGTTCCCCTCCCTCTTTCTTCATTTTTGGCCATGTTTGTGCAAGAAGAAAAAGTAAATTGATCCTTGCAGTGTAGATACTGTTTGTGCAAACGCTGCTATTGGCTGACTTACAAACGCCGTCATTCTGCTCTAGGACTAACACGGGCGTTTGTTTTATTGTTGGTTGTTCTCAGTTTTAAGCAAGCCAGTAGAATCGCACAATGGTGACCATCATCTATTACCATGACTAAGAGAGGGTCAATAGGAATATATAGAAATTGTGGCATATATTGCTTATGTGTGTATCTTCAAAGTATTTATTCCCTGCTTCAAGAGGGGCTATTTGTGATATCACCGTTATGTGTGCCTTAGCTTTAAGGTAAGGTCCATTCCAGCTTTCTAAACAACCATAGCTATACAAGTGACTGGCTTGGCTAGGAGCGGTTCGTTTTTATCAGCTGTCGTTTGAAATATGACGGCTCATTTACATGGCACTTGGATAGTTTACACGGCCTGGTACGAATGAGATGTGAAGGCGCGATATTGAGTCCTTTGATGAACTGTGCGTTCCCTGGCGAGAATATGGAGTGTCCCTTGCTCGCTAGACAGTCCTGCTTTGCATTAGTACTGGGTGGCACATATGTAGCAGTATTATGTTAGTGCCAACCAAGTAAATACATGTACAACTAGTTTCGTCTAGAGCGTAAATCGGCGACATATTAGAAAAAAAACAGGTCTTATTGTTTACACGTCAGTTTGTGACTTGGCATCACGTCAACATATCGGAAAGGTAATTCACACATAGATAATAGCGTGCTTCAAGTTGAAAGAACTCAAGTGCCCGCTCTTCCCGTAACATGACCGGGGGCTTCATAGCCTGGCTTCACGTGTTTTGCCGCCCTTGATGTGCAGGCTGAGTGATAGATACATAGATGTGTAGTCATAGTCATAAACTTATAGCACAGTAGGAATAATGAGCTGTCGTATGATACCTAGCACTGAGACTTGGGGTATGGAAAGTAAATAAAAGGTGGGAAAACTGGGAAACTGGCACTCTAATCTCATCTTCTTAGTGGCTAGTTAGATAGTAGACATGGGTGTTTGTTTACCCAGACACTTTCACACGAGAGACAAGACAGACTGTTCTAAGCAAATGATTTACTAATATCGTCGTTCGCTTGTGTCGTTCAAAAACGTGAAAGGAATGGGGAAAAAACGTGCTGCAAAGAAACTCTTGGTTTGCAGATATTGGTGTCAAGAGTATCTGAGATTGTAATAGAGACATCTGGGAGAGACATTCCCGTCCTTATTTTGGGGCGTCTCTCTTTTCTCTCTCTCTCTCGCTTTGAGTCTTAGACATTGTAGAGATAAAACGGTAGATAACGAACTCCTAGACACTGGAGTAAGACGGCGCAAACACTAAATGCGGAGCGTTGATGTGACCAGAGACGAGCCTGGTTGAGATTCTGCTCCAGTCGTTGTCATAATAGCCATGGTAGTACTCTGCCCATTAATGCGAATGAGAATTAAACATGGCCATCGTCTCTAAATTTTGAACCCATCCTTCTAAGCCGACCGCCCGAAAATAAACCTAAAAACAAGCAAGAAAACTAAGCGTCTATCCCTCGCATTGAGCGGCTATGGAAACCATGGTAGGAATTAGCCGTCCACTCACAAGCCAATAAGCCAATACTCACTTATCTTGATGGCTTTGAAGTCGGAGAAGGAAGGGTATGATCCTGTTGGCAGAAATACAACAAGAGACTTTACATGTAAACTCTGCTGATGAACCATGATACTAGAAGAGTACCTGGATACTGGAATATTCAATGGTATAGGCACTGGTAAACCAATTATATAGAACACTGGCCTAGATGCTGTTGGCTCCGAATGCCACTTTTTGGGCTGTCGTTCGCCTAATGGGGAAATAAAAAGGCAAACGAGATAAATAAAAAAATGTATACATAATTGTACGTAGTGAGGAAAAGACGTATCAACCAAAAAGAGAGAAAAAAATACAAGGCAACGTAAGGGACAAGTAGGAAAGGGAAGGAAGGAACAAAGGGAACATCGACTCCTTCATGTGATGGCAACTGCAAAGATGCTGGGCTGAAAATAGAGCTAAAAGAGCTACATGTAGAGGAGCTAGTAGATTACAAGATAGCAAAAGAGGTAGAGCAATAACCTTCGCTTATAAGACGACTCTAAAAACATATATGGAAGCCATAGCCTTTTCTGCCAATTTTGTCTCTGGCAGTTTCCCTTTTGCTTCTGCTTTGTGTTTCTGTGTCAAACTACATATCATTAACCATATAATATATTTCCTACTTTGTACGGCCGTGGCGCTACAATCTCACGATAAAAAAACTGCATCTGCTGTTGTTTTCCATTCTTCGACTCTTTTCAATCTTAAATTCTGCCGATCGCCTTTCTGCTCATAAAGTATCCACTAGAGCTATATCTAATTCTGGGAGACCCGGCCTCACGTAGCCTAGCAATAGCTCAACCAGAGCCACACCAAAACTACACGCAGTTATCTTTTTATTAGAGACGTTGATCTGCTGGTTCTATCCCCTGGCTAGTCGCCATAAGCTGCCGTCCCGCGGTCAAGGCTACGCATGTCTCTTTATATGCCTATGCCTTGATATATATATATTTTTTCCCAAGCAGTTGTTCTTTTTTCTCCTGCCTCCTGCCGGCCCATCACCAGACTGACATATATCGCCTCGGTCGCTCTTCAGTTGAGAGACACTGTGGCTCCCAACCCAGCCTGCTACCAAGAAAAATCTCAAGGGCTCAAGATCCCGAGAGATCATAGGCTCCCAAGAATCTTCAGACCCAAGAATCCCAAGAGTTTCCAAGCATCTAGACGGCGTATCCGTACGCCTGCAGCTCTTCCTGAACCGTTTACTGCTGGATTTTTTTTTTCCGCCATTGTATTTTCAATCTGTCGTTTCCTATATGTTGTTCTTGCCGGGGTATTAGTGTTACGGTTTCCATTCTTATCTGAGCATCTCTGCCGTTTGTTTTGCTCTGAGCTTTTTCTCTTGCTGTTCTTCTTTTGCCTGCGAAATTTGCTAGCGCCCTGGATGACCAAGCGATAGAGAGAGCCTCTGTGCCACGATCAGGATCGATTTTCTTCGCACTTGTTTGCTTCTATTTTGTCTCCTTTACTCTACTACTTTATTCTTCTGCATATCGTCAGACCACCTGCGAAACGTCCAGCTGTGTCTGCTCCCAGCTTCGTCTTGCCCTTTTGAGATTTCCGGACACGAAATCCTTTGCTGTAAGTCGGTATAAACAAAAATACGTCCTGTTGGCGCAGTTCTATCTGCCAATACCCAGCGCCTCTGGACTCTGATACTGACATATTGGCTGTGATAGAAGGGTCACGACGCCAGACGCCACGACCGCCACCAGTTCACGACATAGCGTATAAAATCTCGCATTACGATTTGACTCTAAGCACTTAGGTAGTACAGTAAGAAGACGCTTTTGCTACTTATTAGCCAGCCTTCCTGCATACAGACGTTCCGTTGTCGTGCATTTCATCGGTTTTACGCATCTGCTGACCTACGGCGGCTTCTGCTCTGTCCTTATTTTGTTGCTTTTCCTTGCAGAAAACTGCATTCCAGCCCAGGCGGTGTTAGGACCTCTTAATTT
>RHDR01000515.1:0-23134 GCA_009806295.1 Davidsoniella neocaledoniae
ATCGCTGCCCGGCACCTTGGTGTTCTCCGGGCTGTTCAATATAGCAGCTGGTGCAGTCTTTGGCGTGCCGTTGCCGGTGCAGCCCATGAAGGCGATTGCAGCAGCGGCGATTGCAGGTCGTGGTGATGCGGAACCTGCGGGTTTGGCTGGTGCTGGGATGGCTGTTGGTGCGCTCTGTTTTGTCTTGGCCGTCACGGGACTCTTACACCGCGCTGCCCATGCCGTTCCCGTGCCCGTCGTCAAGGGAATCCAGATGGGCGCCGGCCTAGCGCTAGTCAGTAGCTCGGGCAGTAACATCTTCCAGCACCTTGACTGGACGCAACCGTGGTTCGACAACAAGATATGGGCTATGGCTATCTTCATACTTCTCCTCAGCACGCAGCGCATTCGCCGCTTCCCCTTCGCCTTGGCCACATTCGTGCTCGCTGTCGGCCTAGCTCTGGTCCACATCGGCACCCGCCAGGGCTCAGCAGGCCATGCCTTCCCGCACCTACAGCTGTGGCTACCACTACCACGTATCATCCCGCGCCTATCCCCCGGCGCCATCAGCATGGCGATTGGTCAGGCTCCGCTGACTCTGCTCAACAGCGTCGTAGCCGTAAGCATGCTTAGTGGTGAATTATTGCCTTCTCAGCCTGTGCCTGGCATCACGCCGCTTGCGTACAGCGTGGCTCTGATGAACGCCGTCGGCCCGTGGTTCGGCTGTATGCCCGTATGCCACGGCAGCGGCGGCTTAGCTGCCCAAGTACGTTTTGGTGCGCGCAGCGGTGGCAGCGTCATGGTCCTCGGCCTGGCCAAACTACTCCTCGGTCTACTCTTCGGAGACTCGCTAACTTCCCTGCTACATCACTACCCGCGTGGCATCCTGGGCGTGATGGTTCTGGCGGCTGGTCTTGAGCTTGCCAAGGTCGGCGTGTCACTGAACAAGGGCGCGACGGATCTTCTGGAGCAGGTTGGCGAGAGTCGTATCTCGCGTGTCACTAGTGATGAGGAGCGTATGCAACGCTGGAATGTCATGTTGATGACTACTGGCGCCGGACTGGCTTTCAAGAGCGATGCTGTTGGTTTTGCTGCTGGTTTGTTGTGTCATGCAAGCTATGCGTTGTCTCCGCGCGTCGTTGATTGGTGGGAGGCGCAGATTGAAAGACGTGGTCTTCTATCTCGTATCTTCTGTCGGAATCATTGTACAACGAATCCAGAACGGACGCCATTGTTAGGATGAATCTAGGTTGTCCCTTTTTATATTTATAGCAGCTTTGTTTTTGCATCATATCATTTCTATTCTTTCGTTTAGCATCATTCCTATTCCTTCATTCTATTCTCTTTTTTCAGATTCCCCTTCATAAGTAACTGTTGAATGTTTTTGTTTCTTTTTTTCAATAGTACAACGTAATTGTGAAGCGAGCATCGTTACGAAGTTCATGAACCATATAAATATAATATATATAGTCTTTGAATAATTCAATCATATCTTCTTATAACTTCTATAATGAAATGAATAATAATTATATAAAATTGGGGAAATACCGAAATATTCGGAAATCGGAACTTGGTCTCCCCGAAATACTGCCAATATATGGTTTTTTTTTTTTCCTGGGTTGGTAGAAAGCTGGGGTTTTCTCCAAGATAACTTGTAAGACACAAAACGTTCTTTTTAAATGGAATTCTGGATATGACATCTAAAGCGTTATCCCCAGAAATGAATTTGGAGTAAATCTTCTTGAACCAACAAAAGGCATGATGTTTCCAAATATATAAGACAATATTCAGATTAACTCAAACCTGAGATATCAAAAAACCATTTACTTTGTTCAATACAGTTTTTTGTTGATATTCGCTTTATATTTTCTTATTGAATCTTATATCATCAACTCCCTCAACCCCAAAAACAAATGAAATTTCTCAAAGACAGAAAAGAAAGGCTCTATCATGCTTTCAATAGGCCGACAAAATGTTGTTCTAGGTGATCTACACCCGTGTAAGTAGAATACAAAAAAATAAAAATAAAAAAAAGGCTACAAAAAAAATCAAAACAGCATAGAGTGAATCGCAATAATAAGACAAATGAAGAAACGACAAAAGATTGAGTCCTTTCTTTTTCTCAAGAGACAAGGAAAGGAAATATGAGCAAAGAATGATAGCCAGAAAGCCATTTAGGCTACACCTGATGAATTTTTTTTTGTTTTTCTTTTTTTTTCTTCTTCTTCTAAGCGACCTTTGCTTCTCTACATAGCCACCATAACCTGTATGATTTACCTAGACTAACAATAGAATTATGTAGCACATCTTCGCCCTTTAATCATCGCTGACGGCAACCTCATCTGACGCCGCAGAATCTCTCGAATCGCGGGACGTTGTTTGTGTTAGACTCAATAACTGAAGGCCTGTCGGCTTCACGCTGTTCTCCGGCACGTTGACGTTGGCACGTGCCTTCTCCTGTGACTCGACAAACCGATCCCAGTGTTCTGGATCGCGTTCACGTAGTTTCCGCATGATAAGAGGACGTTCATCAATGAACGTCTGGATCACTCCCTTCTCGCTGACCTTGGCATTGATCTCTGCGTCATCTACATCGGCTAGCATCTGGTGCAATAGCTGATTGTGGTTCGGGTCTCGGCCAATGTCATCAATAGTGCTGATAAACAGATCATAGTGCTCCTTGCGCATCATTCCAGTCCGGAAGCGGTGACCTGCTCGCAGAATACGTCCTTCCTCTTCCGCCAGTACCTTTGAGGTGTGGAAGATCATCGAGCCAGAGCGTGATAGAGTACCGGGAACGTGCACGGTAGTATCGTCCTCGTCTCCGGAGTGGGTGCTACTCTGTTCGCCAGGCGGCGTAGTGAGTGAGATCTGCAGGCCAGAATCAGAAGACTCGACTTCGCGGGGCTTGGCCATATCGGCACCCTCTTCGGCATGTTCGCGCGTTTCGGGGAATTCGTCTTCGAAACGGGTAATGATACGGTTCAAGGTTTCGTTCAAAAAGGTTAACCGGCGCACATCATGAGAGTTGCTGAACTGAGCCCGGTCCAGGGCAGGTTGCAGGCGAGCGCGAATCTTGCGAGCACTGGCAAGAAGATGCTTGGTAACATCACGTGCTCTGACAACTGGAAGATTGGTCTCCGGATCACGGACAAGCTCGCTAGATTGCCGCGAAGCATAATCGTCGTGATTGCAATCTAGACATGCTTGCAAGGCCTTAACAACGCCTGTTCCTCCAATGAGATAATCGTCATCCGGTGCCTCGGGGCTATCTGGGGCCACATCATCTTCATCATCATTGTCATTCTGGCCAACAAGATGAGCAAGGACATCTGGGTTACGGATCTTTCCAGTCCCAGACTCGGCCTTAGCGGCCATAATTCCGTTAGGGGCATCTTCGGACATGGGGACATGCGCCAGATTCCGCAGGCAGTACGCAACAACCTGGTGGGCAATTGCCTTCACCACCTCACTAGACTTTTCACTAGGAGTGTCGATGTCTATTCGCACAAGTGAACGTGATATTCTAGCCGCTGCCAGGAAAGAGGCGTACAAGGCGCAGGCCTCCTCTTGGTCAACTTCCGATCGAGCGTCAGAAAGAGCCACCAGAGCTGGATTATTAAGAAGAGTTATGTGCGCAAGGCCTGGACACTCCGGTAGAATCTCAGCCAACATGATGGCATGGGCTGATTTCATAGCAACATTGGCCAGATGTATGCGCCGGAGCGGATGCATCTTAGGAAGATATCTACGATAGATGGTAATATATTAGTGACATGGGTAATACAGAAGAGTTCTGTCGATATGTTGCACATACCTTCGAAGAGTGAGAAGAGCATTAGACTCATCATTGAATAAGCAATCATTGGACGATAAATCTAGAAATCTAAGCTCTTTGAGAGGCGCCAAGATAGGAAGAACCTTAGATAATGATACCGGCTCCAAATTGCAATTGGCCAAACTTAATGCAACCAGCGCACTATCCGGATGTAATGATGATAGGAGATCTTCGATGTATTCACGAAGATCATTACTGCCTAGATCCAGACCACTCGAAGCAGGGTTTGCCAAGAATCTCTTGACTTGGGGAACGAAATCAGCATCTAGTTGGTTGTTAGCAAGACCAAGTCTGACAACGCCACACTTGATGGCACTATCCATAATGGCCTCAAGCTGTTCAGCTGCCATATATGTAGCACCGAGATTCAAGAGTTCAAGGTGAGGTCCAGCGAGACGCTCCCGAATAGAGCGAGCTAGTAGTAGTGAGATATCGGTACGAGCCAGCTTCCGTGGAGCAGACTCGAGACCGCTTTGAACAGCCTCATAGGCAGGCTTAGGAAACTTCAGATGCGAAACATCCAGGTGGTGAAGACTTCTACATAGGTAGACAAATAACGCAATGTGCTTCCAGCCTTCAGGCCCAATCTTGTTGTTAGCGAGAACGACACGTTCAACAACACCGCCCTGCTGGATCTCGGTATTGGCGTGATGATGGCGTCTTCGGCGTGGATCGTGCATGCGGACAGCCAGTAGTCCGGCAAGCACCATGCGCAGACTACTGTCTGTTAAACAACAGTTCTCAAAGACGACCTCCTTCACGGGCACAACGGCGAGATAGTCTCCCAGGGTGACAAAGTCTGGTGGCTGCAGATAAAAGCCGGTGAAGTCCAGCTTTTCAATCACACCTGTAGACACACTATAGTTGGCAGGGTTGGTTAGCTGCTCTGTGATGCGCTTGAGAATAGGCGTTTCTCTGAGTTGGCAGCATCGTCTGTAGATTCTGACTGGGTTTGACGTGGGATAAGAAGTTGTTTTAGGTGATTTTTTAGGCGAGACGACGCCAGGCGAAGTGATTCCAGGAGACAACATGTTTCCATCCAATGTCCCAGTGCCATTGGTCACGATAGATGCCGGCGTTAGCGGCATTGATTCCTCATCACTGCTGCTGTCTAGATGCAGCTCCATGGGAACCTGGCCGTTACTTTCAGCGAGGCGGCGCTTTTTCTCGCGACGGGCTTTACGTTCTTCTTCTGTACGCTTCTTCTTCTCTTTTTTCTTGGTCTTTCCCTGGTCATCGACTGTGCCGTTCACTTCAATAGTTAGATTAGCCGACTTGTTCGCGGTAGTAGAAGCCTCTGATGGGGTTGTAGAGACTGCCATTGATGGCTCTGTACTCTTGATCTTATCAGGAACGCTCGGGAACACTGGGTTCGTAGGGCTCGTTGGCGTTGGGACCTCGACAACAGTAGTCAAGATGGGATGGGGTGACTTCAGCAATGACGGGGTCTTTGGTGGCTCTTTAGAAGTAGAAGTTGCTGCTTTGTCGGCTACACTTTGCTGGAGGTTTGTGGTCGACCGTTCGGAGGATTCTGTGGCATCAGAGGTGTACTTAGGCATAGGGGCAATTTCTACATCAACGCAGAATGCGACTCTACGTAGTTTCGCCTGTTGTAGATCCGAGATTCGGCAACGCTCTCTATTCCTATCGACATTGAGGACTCTACGCTCTACAAGCCCGTGGTTGCTTTTGTTGCCATTCAGGAAACCACCAGATGTAGACAGGCGCCGTAGGACGCCCATGAAGCCAGCTTGGGGTGACTTCACGGGAGCAGGAATGTATGGGGCGTCGCCATCAGGCCTCACGGCGGAGGGTAGAACAGCATTCTTCTTATCAGAGGACTTGGTTGGTATAGTAGCCTCTGCGGAGCCGCCATTGGCCTGTGTACCCGGGTTGGAGGACGAGAATTTGTTAGAGATGTTGGTGAACCAAGACGGCGTCCGTCTTAGCGCCGCTGATCCGCCCTGTGCGTTCTTTTCTGAGACGCTACCTCGTCGGGACATCGATCGCGGAGTAGTCGCAAGGGACTGTTGTGTAGGAGACGGCAGCGGTTGGCTGGAAGCAGATGATGTCGCACTAGCATTCGGTGCCAATGCAGCAGGAGCCGCGGCCGTCGAGGAAGATGGCTTTGCGCTCGGAGCAGAGGAGCCGTTCATATCGGACTTGGACTGAGCATTGGATGATTCGGGTATGGCAGTAGATATGGTAGAAGATACGCCTTCAATGACAGCAACGCCGGGGCCAGCGGCGGTCGTACTTGAGGTTGTGATACCATTGGCTGAAGGGCTAGGCGGTACAGATGACGATGTGGTCTTCGTCGAAGTCTTAGGAACTGGGGATTTGGCGTCTACAGGTAGAGGGGGATTGTGTTAGCAAAACATGGTAGTGAAGATGCACAATGCGATTTGGAGCTGTATTGAGTATTGTCATGGGACAGTGTGTATAAGCGCCCAGTGCGATGTCCCTTTCCGTGAAATGTTCTGTGATATAGCATGATCGCATTCTAGCGGCCTTCTAGAGCAGTATTTTAATCTAGGGACCAAGGTCAGGCGATGCAAGCAAGTATGGGCGACCCAGGTGACATGGGATGAATGCTATAGGCTATAATGAAAGACAGCAGCTTGGCATCAGATGCACATAGCTGGTGATCCTAGAGCAGTACGCTCACAGAAGGTTGCTTTGCGCTGTTTGGGGAGCTGCACATTGAGACCCAGCTGCGTATTGGCCATTTTTAAAGTTGATGGGTATCAATGGCAGGAGAGACAACAGTGAATTATGTGGCGGGCGGGCATGTGATGCAGTGAGATAAAGTGAGGTAAGGTGCAAGTGTGTTGGTAAGCATGTACGGCGTACCTTTGGAGGCTCCTCTCGCCATCCAGCTAACATCGAGAGCTTCCGACGTGGTGTCCATACTGAAGGCTACAGTGCCCTGATTTAAGCGGCTCTCGACGGCAACTTAGAGGCCAGTGGGGGGCAGCCCAGAGGCTATTCGCTATATAGAGACAGTAGACAGGCTCGCTGCGGCAGCGGAGGGTATGATAGAAGAAAGCCAAGCCGGCAAACGAGGATCGTATAGCTTGAGGGTAACAAGAGACTAGAGACTAAAGGCTAGATAGAGAGCGGTAAGAATAGTTCAAGATGGGAAAGGTAAAGAAGGAGGAAACCCGGGAAGGAAAGCCAGAAAGACGAGAAAAAAGGTATAGCGATGCTACTGCAACTCAGCTGCTTCCAAGAACAGAAAGAAGCTGTTTTGCTTGCTGTCTCTTTAGTTTCTAATTGTAGAAGGGCTGGAAGGGAGCTTTCAGCAGGAAATTCCTAAAGACCTATGATTGTGTTTACAGCACCTCTTCCAGTGACTTTTAGTGGGCAGCCGCTAGAAAAGTGCGCTAAAACGAATCTACCACTGACAGCCCAAGCATCGGCCGATAGGGGCAAATAATGGCAGGCCAAGAACGGCTGGTACAAGACAAGCAAGAGGCAAACAAACAGCTCTAGCAACATAAACAGTATATATATAGGCGGCGTGTGGGGAGTAATGCAGCGCTGTAACAGTGAGACTGGGCGTGCTTTTTAGGCGGCTGAGTCGGCAAACAATCACTGCAGAAGATGCGATGGCCACTAAACAGCCAAAGCCATAGTCGAATGCGGGGTGGAATTATAGTTGTAAATGTAATGCAAATTCCAATGCGAACGCAATTGAGCTGGCGATGGTTTCGGAAGAGAAAGGGAAGGAAATCAAGATGAAGACGAAGAGAGAGAAAAGAGGAAAAGAAGAGCAGGCTGAAAACCAAAGATACTGGGCGAATATAATCAATTAGTGAGGCTAGCCATGTTCTTTCTAATTCTTTCTAATACTTACTCAGTACCAACTTCGATTCGAATCGTTTGCGCAGATACCACCAAAAATATGCCGTGGTAGCATTGAGCATACACAAACAACAACGATAGCAATAACAATAACAACAAAACAGAACAGAACAATTACTCTCTATAGTATCCAAGTCAAAGCCAAAACAACAACAACAACAACAACACCACAAAAAAAGCCCTGCTCTTTAGCCTTTAGCCTTTCGACTTTTGAACCCGTCCAGGCCAACCTAGCCCTTGTATTGCTTGCTTCCTTGCCTTGCCATCTTCCTTTGGTCATGCAGGAAGAGTTCCCTTGACCTGGAGATCCGGCCCAAAGCCAAATGGGGGTCTAATGTCGACCAGAGGCCCAATCAACATCCGCCACTACATCCTGCCTATCGTCGACCACCGCATCCTGAAAGACCATCGCAGACAAGGTCGAGCGAGCCACTACTGACGATGTCGCTATCGCTGCTAAGCAAAGAGCTGGAGAATCCCTGCTGCTAGCCCAGCGGTCAGTATAACAATATGTATCTCCCCACTATACGGAATCTGGCTACAGGCTTGGCAACGAGACCTACATATCTTCCTATACAACTACCTATATCAGGGTATCTTAGCTTCTTCTCAGGGTCTTAGTTGCTTTGCTTCCGGTTCATCATCGCCGCAAGAACCGTCTGTTCCAATCAACTGGCATCGATGCTCAGCATGGCTACCATTCACGGATATCCTTCACTAAAATATCCTTCATAAAACTATGAGATCATGTATGTAAGCGTCTTGGTCCACCTTACAGGACAGACGGAATGGACTTCTCCATCAAGTTACCGATCATTGACAAGTCAATACCCCCCTTTCAGCTCTACTACTAGTCGATTTGTGTATGCATCAGTCAGCCTTAGTTCGGTATCCAAAGTACTGAAGCCATGAAACTTGACTTATACTGATTGATTACACCCAACTCGCCTAATGCACATAAAATTTGGCGAAACACACCCACCAATTATGGGCGTCTGTCCTAATTAGAGCGAGCATATCTTACACCCCAACACCCACATATAATATACAATAGTTCTATGGAAACAATGCAAGATAACCGCAGTTCTCTCCTGCATGCACCGGACGATATCAGCCAGGCTGGGTACCTTAAGCACCTCTCGAAATTGGTTTACAGTACAGGCGCTTATCTTGCTTTGTAGTCAGTCGACGCACACATCCCATCATCATCCTCACACAACACTTCGGACCTGGTCCATCAACATGCAAGCCTCGCAACCCACTTTATAATCGCCCGTTTTCAATGCGTATCATTAGTAGCAAGCAATATCAAGTAGCACTAATACTACACGGCAGCCCAAGCTCCACCACCAGCTAACACATTCTCCGCCAAGCATGCATCGTCAACATCCCCTCTTCTCTTTTTTTGTTCTCTAGTATTGCTTGCTATACCACACTACCTGCCCTCGCCTGTCGGCAGCTATCTCGGCTATGGCGATTAGCATGTACCCGATTTCAGCGGGTAAGCCTTTATAATATGTAGTAATGCGCTCCATCTTGCTTCGGATTGGCTGCTGTAATCGTTGTATTGTTCTTGTTTACAGGGCCCCCTCCCGTCCGTCCCCTTTAAGACCCAGCAATACTAGTTTAAGTTGTGATTTTCTTTTCACCCACCTGATTATACAGTTGAGTAAACTAATCATCATACATCATTTTAATAATTTCAGTGTGACAAAACGCTACAATGGTAAGAACAAAGGCCCTCGGTACCTAGGTTTCTATTATGGCTGTGTTGGTAATACTATGAATAGCGATATTAAAGGTTTGCCTCTTAGATCTCACTCGACATACCATAATGTCATATAACGTACTTCACAAGCTTAAAGTGTCGGCCCCCTTGTGAAGTACGTTGATGGCAATAGTTATATCAAGATGACAATCGAAAAATAAAGTGAGAAAAATCATTCTCGCGTTAAGATAATCTTGAAACAAAAAAAGTCATACGATGATTTCAGGGTTTCTTATGCAGCTATTCAAATCGACTTTCCTACAAAGGAAGCTTTACATCGAAGGTATGAGCTAACTTTGTATGTATCACCAAAACAGTAATTTTGAAAGAAGAAGAAGGTCAAGATGATAATTCTTATGCCGTGATTACCTATGTATACTGCAAAGAACACTCCAGATACTCAAAAGCCTCATATGGCAGTATGTATCATGACACGATATAGATGCATACTTTTGACATGAATAAGTCCTGCAATAGACAAGCTCTGCAGATCCTACATTTTTTTGTCTGTCAAGAAACAAAGCCTTGGTTCCAATGTCCATGTTCATCTTCCCCCTCTCCTAGATAAAGCCAAGTCTTGATGTGTGTTTTATACCTAGATATCTTGGGTGGAAATACAGCAACTTGAGTTATACTATGTACAGACAAAATAGACGCAATCCCGGTATTTCAACCGAAACATGAAAAAAGAAAAAAGGCTATGATGTCACAACTTGTAAAATATGGCAAGATCTACTCAGAACTAAGAGAAAAGGGAGCAGGTCGTCATCTAAATGCTAACAACAAGACGAAAGCATTGTTAATCTCGAATGTACACGTATATACAATGTTCCTCAAGCTCCCTTGATATCATAATGCGGAAAAATCTACAGCACAAGAAAAATTGGTAACCTCATTGGGATTATAAGTGATTCTGTTCTTTCGAAAGGAAAACTCCGAGAATGTCCCATGAAGCCTTCCTTCGCGCTAACTGTGGGAAAAAAAACACAGCTAGTAAATAAGTTTTTCTTTCCATCGGTTTTAGTTACAGCACTACTTGCCCTAAACTATACTGAAATAGGCTTAAAACATAGCTTTGAATCTAAGGGATATCTGCCAAGATCTGAAGATCATATCAGTTAATCCACTTTTATACATGTCAAATAAGGCTTTTGGCTAGAAGTAGAACTTCGAAAGCTTAAAATTGTTCATCACGTGTTCTGTTAATTAGATCAGGTTTTTGATCTATATTCTCTAAACCCTAACATATGACACCCACCATGACGATGAATTCATATGGCTAAAACAATCATCATGTATTCTGGAAAGTCTACTCATACTATTGACACTTTCTTGCTATCAACTAAATTGAGAGAGCACCGGACAAGTTGGATTTTATAAAAAGACTTTTCGTTTTCACCACTGATATCGTGACATCCGGAGGAACCAGACGAGCTGCTATACTACTATAGTACATCAAAACATGAAAAAGAGGCGCTTAGCTTTCTCTTCCTCCCGCTCCTTCCCAAATATTCTCTAGATACAAAATGTACAGATATCTATATATAATTATAAATAACAGATATATGACTACTTATAAGAGGAATGGACTCAAAAAAAGAGGCCCTGGTTTGCATTGCATATGTAATGTATGTGCTTAAACGACCGGAACTCGATAGTGAACCAAACAAATCATTTATTAGTAAACCGATAAGAACGGCAAAAAAAAGAACAAAATATTTCTTTTTCGTACGAAAGGAAATAGAAGAAGAGTATTGAAAGCAAAAAAAAGTTGAAAATATAGTGCGATTTCATTCCTCCAATTCCCATATCCTTCTTGAATTTTCGAAAAGCCCCCGCTTTCCGATGTCTACATTTGTGTGCAATTTTTTCTTCTTAGTTCTTACATATCTTTCAGAAAAAGTAGTAACAAAAGAGAATACTAAATTCATGGGAACGAAATATTGGAAGGAAAAATATTTAACCATAACTGCCTAAATACGCAGAAATCGGTGGTTATGTATCAGAAATTTATATCACATCGGGCTTCTTTTCTGTGAATTTAGTAACTGGATTGATAAAAGTTTATAGTATCCATCATCATTACATTGATATTTCATCACATTGGTTTGACCAAATCTGAAGATTTTTCCTCACATGGACTACTAAAACGACGATAACCAGACTTGTCATGTTTTTGTGTTATTCATATTTTTTATTGCCTCTAAAACTATATTTTTCTGACGATAGCGTTCATAACATGTCTATTCAAGAACAATCCGGTGAATCACATCAATCTGTTGAACAACAAGGCTTTGATATACAAAAAAATGGGTAGAAGATCATGTAGAAGGCCATTTTGAATGTGAAAAGCTGAATACGTAAATTGAAAGACGAGACAATGTTATAAACTCCATCGATACTTGCGGTAGTCAAGTAGATAATTTCCCAGAAAAAAAAAGACAAGAAACAGAGCCCCGAAAATGCGTGCGTTACCGTAACCTCTACTAATATTACGATATAGTCATAATAAAGAAGACATGAAGAAAAAAAAGGTATAGAGCAACCTCTCTGGGATACTGGAAAGTTTTTGAAAAAGTCTTCACAAAAATCGTTCTTTTGAATTTTTTGATTTTTGATTTTTTTTAGCTGACGACCGACACCCAGACTTCGCATTTAAGCGGAGCGGATAGCAGCAATGCGCTCGGCAACACGGGCCTTGCGCTCCTCCAGAGTCAGCTTCTTGACCTTGTAGGACTTGGAGATCTTGATCCACTCCTCCTTAGTCTTCTTGGGAGCCTTAGACTCGTACTTCTTGAAGGGGTCCTCGCGGATAGCGGCGTGAGCCTCAGTCCACATGTCCTCAATACCATCAGCCTCGACGTCATCCTCGACGTAGCGACCGAACTGGCCGGTGTAGCGCTCCTCATCGTCATCAGCCAGAGTCTCCATGTACTCAGCGACGTGGCCACCGAAGATGTAGTTGCGGAGGGTGTCAGCATCCAGCTCCTTGGACTCGATGTCGTAACCAGGGAAACGCTTCTCGGAGTGGGGGATCAGAAGACCACCATCGGAAGCACCCTTCATGGCACCGAAGACACGGGCACCGGTGGAGGTGCGAGTCAGACCAACATCAAGGAAAGCCTTGAAGGGGCGGCGCTCACCGTCATCGGTCTCAGCGGCCTCAGTCAGGTTGAACTCGCCAGTGGCCTCTTCGACACCGGGGAACTGCTCATCCAGAGACAGCTTCTTCAGGACACGGCGGGCAACCAGCAGACCGGTGGCGTAGGCAGCGGCCCAGTTGGTAAGACCGTGCTCAATGCCGTAGGCGCGCAGCTCGTGAGAGTAGGCAGCGGCGAAGACCTTGTCACCGGTGATCTCGGAGGTGACGATCTGGCAGATGATGTCGCGGTTGGTGAAGCGGACGACCAGACGGTACTTGGGGGCACCGTACTTGTTCTTGGCCTGGGTGATCAGGCGCTTACGGGCGTAGTAGTCGGTCTTGCCCTCGCGTCTACGCTTGTACTTAGTCTGGTAGCGACTGTAAGAAAGAAAAAGTACATGTTAGCCGGTGCGTTCCAAGTTAGTTGAGTGTGAGATGGTTAGATATTCTTACCTGTAGTACGCGCTGCTCTTAACAAGCTTGTTGAAGGGCTAGAAGCAGGGAAAATTGGGAGTCAGCAATTTGCGCTTCAGATTTGCAGAACCTTATCCGAAGCATCTTGCATAAACTCAGAGTTCTGGCATTTCTGCCAACTGCTCATCTGTCTTGGCCAAACCGAGAGTCCAATGATCTAACCGAAGCCCGGATGTTTGCTTCACTTCCAGCAAAGAAGATAGTGCCAGACATTGGGAAGAACCATGGAAACCGGTGAAAAAAAAGTATATTGATTCATATCGTCACAGAGTGACGTCGAGATAATAGTTTCAACTTACCATTTTGTCTGATTGATGGGTGCCGGTGGATGGGGTTAGATTACAAGGGAAAAAGATCGAGAGAAGGAATTCGAAAAGCTTTCTTACAATGTGATAATATTGAATCAAATTATTGAGATGTGGGCACAATAAAAAAAATACCAAAATGTGTGGGGTAGAAAATTTGCCCTAAGAAAGTCAAATGCACTGAACAGACACATCGGTTGGGTGTCTTACGTAACGATCAAAAAGCGGGGCTACACAAATCCATATCTTATCGCAAGCCGAGGAACCACAATAAACCCCAAACCCATGAACCTAGCACGGCATTGTTGCTGCAGTCTGCTTGAGTACTAGCAAGTAGCAACAATTGCCTGTGAGTTACCCGAGGAATAGAGTTGTCGATGGAGAACTTGAGGGGGCAATAACAAGATTTCCAATTGAGATAGGATGGCTAGTTAAATTATTTCCAAGTGAATGCTCAATATAATCTCTTCCCTTTACTTTATGTAAGCCTTCTATCTCTCTCTCTATGTCATTAATCTACAACATCCAACTTTTTTTCCATCCACCTGTGATTTCCATATCAGACACTGCCATTTTATCGTTCAGATGGAGTCCAGGCCAAAACTCATCCTTTTTGACATTGGCGGTGTCTGTGTAAGTGCCATATTTTTAGTCGCCCTTCTGCTGATTTTGTACCTGAATGATATCCAGTTATAATTTCCCTCCCAACCCCACTCGCCTGCTAATATGCATCTTCGTCGCTATTAACTAACTAATGGATCTCTTTGTGTTACACACACGTAGGTCCTCTCACCCTTCCAAGTCATCCTTGACTATGAGCTCAGTCTAGGCATCGTGCCTGGGTGGATTAATCACTGTATATCTAAGTCTGCGCCTAATGGCTTCTGGCACCGCCTAGAACGTGGCGAGATCAAGATGGATGACTCCTTCTTCCACGGCTTCTCTCAGGATCTCCATAACCTAGAACTTTGGCCAGAGTTCCATTCCAGAGCCCACGCCAAAGATCCCCGTGTCCCGGCTGAAGTCCCCGCGTTGCCGCAGATTGACGGCAAAACTCTATTTTACAGCATGATGGAGAAGTCTACAACTCCAGATCCGTGGATGTATCCGGCGCTAAAGGCTCTTAAGAGCAGTAATATTTTTATGCTTGGAGCCCTTAGTAATACTGTTATATTTCCTATCTCACATCCACTGGGCCGCGGCGACTTCTTCAAAGATCCGCTACGAAATTTATTTGACTTTTTCGTTTCATCTGCACATGTCGGCATGCGCAAACCACAGCCAGAAATCTACTTGCACGCCCTTAACTGCGCTAATGAAGTAGCTCGGCGGCGGCAGGACGATGAATCTACTCATAATCTAGACTGGCTGAACGGGATTGCCCCGGCTGATGTGCTTTTCTTGGATGACATTGGCGAGAACCTCAAGGAAGCTAAGCGCTGGGGTTTCCGGACATTGAAGGTTCATCTGGGACGTGCTTTTGAAGCTGTAGATGAGCTGGAGAAGATCACAGGGCTTAAACTCGCTGGTGACCATCCTCGTAATCCTATTCTTCCGAAGACGATATCAGGCGTAACAAGGGCGAAGATATAGACACTATCAGTTTTAGTATTGCTAACGATTTTCATAGAATGTTAATGTATTAGTATAGTCAGACCATGGCCAAATGAATATATGAATATAACAATACTATAAACAAGCACACAATGGGTATATCAAGTAAAATAACAGAAAAAGATCTAAGCATGCTACAATAAACTAGATGAACTTACATCGTAGTTAATACAAAGAATTGCCCAAGGCATGACATCATCAAATAGTACAAACCTCTTTAACAAGAGCGGAAATATACATTTCGAACAAATGATTTGCGTATCAAGATCACTAGAGCCGACAAATAACAATAATGGGATAGATTCATAAGATATTGGACTTCCCAATGTTGAATTGTTGACAAGACAATTTTGCCTGTTCTACAAAACGATTGAGATATCCATGATACAATCATAACGGGCTTGATAGAGATAGAGAAAGGGATGAATGAAGAGAAGATAAAGAGAATAAGATACATGAAAGCAATATGACGAGGTTGCTAAACATAAATAAAGAAAAAAAACCACAAAGAAAAAACACGCTAGTTTTCTGAACCGCTGCCTGTTATACAAAAAAAACAAAAAACCCAATGAGCCCCAAGAAACAGAATACAAACCCAATTTTTGACATTTAGGCATAGACTCTGCCCTTGTTGAGAGCCCATACTTCTCTAGACGAGAAGGTGGCATGGCCAATATTCATGCCTTCTTCCTCCTGCACTACACCCCACGCCATCAGGTGGCTAGCCACATCTCCCTGACCTGAAGCATGGCAGCGAGAGCTGATTACAGCACTGCAAGTACCGCCAGGCAGAACCATAGGGTTTCCAGAAGGGACACCCTCAACAGTAGTGGGCGAGGGATCAGCACGGCGCAGGCCCATACCGATGACGACACCGGCCAATACCAGAAACATGGCAATCAAAGAAAGCATGCCGATACCGCTGATGCCGATGCCAGCAATGGCGTCACGTGCGCTATCAGAGCCCAACGGGGGTGCTGAGTAGTCCAGGCGGATCATGAAGATGGACTGGCTAGCGATGAAGCTCATGCCAGCGAAGAAAAGGAACAAGAACCACGACCACGGACGAGGCAGAGTCAGGTATAGGCTAGTGATCTGAGAGCCACGCAGGAAGCCAGAACTTAGGCGTAGAGGTCTGGGCTTGCTGGCAATCGCAAACAGACTCAGTTCGTGAGAAACATAGTAGGTGGACAGAAGGGCATTGGTGCACATATACAGGGCAGCTAGAAGCAGGTGAGGAAGACCGGCAAGCAGCGCAATTCCGGTATGTGAGGTGCCAACGGCAAAAGTCAAGGTCTGGTGAGGAGAAGATAGACCGAAGTCGGACATGGCCTTCAATGGGCTTCTAGCGATACCCACAGCTAAGGCAATGAGAGCTAGAATGAAGGGAATAGCCCAGACAGCAACCCAAACCAACCAGCGAGCCAGAGAAGGAGTCATGATCCAGTAGTGCTCCTTAGGCACCCAGTACTTTGGGTCCATGATTCCCCAGCGGCCCTGGATGATATCCTCCTTGGTCATCAGGCACGAGTCGTAGGTAGAGTGATCGGGCATATCGAGGAAAGAGTTTATGGCGTCGCCAAGAGTAGCCAGAGGCTGGAACTTGGACATCATCAGAGCAATAGCACCGACGACAAGAGCAGTCAGGAGAGTGATCAAGGCAGAAATCGCTAGCAGAGAACTGTTGAGCATCACAGAGCATTCGGTTCCGGTCTGGCTAGGACGAGCCATGCAGCCATCGATGGTGTAACCTCCAGCAACAATGGCAGAGCTAGTCACAGAGTCGGCAAAATCAACTAGCAGTGTTCCAGCCGAGGCAGTCTGCAGTAGAGAGCCCTTGCCAGAGTCAGTAGAGCTGGTAGTGAGTAGCAGGATATCGTTGTTAGAGATGAGAGCATCTGCGAAGACGCGGATACATTCGACAGTCGACATGTTGGTGAAAGCAGAGGCGTTCTGCTGTAGAGCAGCCATATCACTGAGATCCAAGTTTCCGGCATTGTTGTCGGACGAGCCAGTAGTGAACGAGGCGCCAGTGAAGAAGTCAGCGGAGACTACAGCCATGTCGTAGGTGGCGGAAGAGTGCGAGACGAAGATAATCGAGTTGTAGAAGACCTGGGCTACGTAGACAATGAATAGAAGCACGCCAATGCAAGCCACGCGACTGTTGGAGATGTGGCGAAGGTTGCGCCATGAAGGGATGCCGATATCGAGCCACACCCGCTTCTCATGGGCAAGAGTGACTTCGGTGCGGGTTGGGCTGCTCAGAACCTGGAACATATAGTTGCCGATGATGACAATGGAGACAGCAATGATGCTGACCACAACGTGTAGGCCGTAGCCAATGTTCTGGGCATTGCTGCAAGATCCGGCGTAGATGGCGCTCTGGCCTACAAGCGAGCTTGTGCGGATGACGGCAACAATGAATGCAACCATGATCAAGATGAGCAGGGCGATGACCACGCCGGTGTTGAGCAGCAGACCGGCTCTCCAGCCCGATGACCATCCCAGGTGCACGCTATCCTTCTCGTCGCTGAACGAGCCAATGCTAGACGACTCGTCTCCCTCTGAGATGAAGTTGGCAGTGCGTGACTGGAATCCACGAGAGTGTCTGTGAACACGCACATTCTGGGGACCTCGTGGGCCGGTTCGCATTTCACGCTTGATGGCCAGACTCTCGGGAGTCTCGCCGCGGATGTAGTTGACAACATAGTCGGGGATGATGTCCGTATCGGTCATGTTGCTGGCGTTGTGACGGTGTCCTCTAGACGCCCACGTGCCTCGCCGAGCCCAGAAGCCGCTGGTTGTCGTCGTGTTGCCGAGAGAGTTGTTGGTGTTGGATGTGTTGTTGCTCGCTGAGGAGTTGCTGTGCAGGTGGGTGCTGCCCCGGAAGGGCCACTGCATGCTGTGACGGGAAATACGGTCCATGTTGGACTGTTCTGAGTTGGGTATTCGCTGATTGGGGTTAACTCTGAAGCCAAATCGGTTAGCAATCATGCCCAAAGGCGATATAAACTCGGCGTTCCGTATCATCTTGTCACGGAATCTAGTATTGATGACATGGAGTAAGTAAGTGCTATGAGATGACAATGGGTTTCTTTCTCGGAAACAAAAAAAAAACAAGAAATAAGCAGAGAAAGACAGGAAGACTTCGGAAACCTGGGCATAGGCAAAACTTTAAAAAGAGAAGAAGACTCTCTTCAAGCTAAGACGACAGCAAGCCACTCAGACCTTTGACACGGCTTTGCTGCCCAGAACAGACTCGATTAGAGACTCCGGCCAGACATTGGATACCAGGGATCATAAGGAATAGTGCTATATGGCGTAGCCAAGAACAACAGCATAGTGAGGGCTGAAGTTATATAGGCCCCTTCGCAGCACGTAAAGATAGTCTCTGGTTCCCTGTTCCTGCAGCTAAGACACCAATGCTAGACATGTAATATAATCCAGGAACCGGTGCTTTTTTCTTCTTTTTTTTTCTATAGTTTTGAGGAAGTGTTTGGGGGGCACGAATTACTTAGTCTTACCTTTCAATGCCATCAATTTCGCCGTTAGTGTCCCAGCTATATCTAAATGTTGGGCGACTTTCGTGCGAGAGGCGTTGTGGGATCACAGCCTGCATACCAGTGCTTCTTAGGCAATGCTCAACCAAGCCAGTGGGCTGGAAGCAACGAGATAGTAGGCGGGAGATTCGTGTTTATGGTGTATTTTGCATAAGCAAGGGATGCTTTATACTGATTGGAGGTCCTGGGAAAAGATGGAAGATTCGCAGGTTCCCTGACAGAATGTCACAACAGCAAAATGCGCCGGAGATGAAGAATGTTTGGGTTGAAGAGGAAGAACAAGAGAAGAAACAGAATTAGCAGCCAGGCCAATGAAGAAGAAAAAAAAGAATGAGTGGTTGAAGGCCCGGTAACACACAAATATGCGCAGATTTTGTGTAGCCTAGCCGGAGGGTTGCGTGAGTCGTATATTTTTATGGTTTTTTGTTATTGTTTTACAGCTGTTCAGCCAGGAAAAGAAGACGATATGAGGAAATTGGAAACTGAACTGGCAGAGTCGAATAGTTGAAGCAAGCTACAAAGTACGGAAAACGGTTGGCTCAAAGATTTAATGAGGCGTCAGGCAGAGTGTAAGTCGTCGAGCAGCGATGTTGAGCCAATCAAGAAGCGAAGAAATCGAAAGATAAAAAAAAGGGTTAGTTGAAGTCGTAGAACGGAAAGAGGTCGGAAAGATAGACCAAAACAAGAAGAGACTGGAAAAATATCAAGAAAAAGATCAAGAAAAAGAAGTGAAAAAAGAAGGACAGCACGCAGTGCGCGGAAGAATCAAAAGACCAAAGAGTCGAAGTGAAAGAAAGAAGAATCAAGAAAAGAAGGGAATGAAAACAAAAGAGAGTGTGGTAGACCAGCAAAGATCTAAAGTTGACATCAACTACACGCCTGAGTAGTAGCAAAAGCAACAGAAAAGAAAGAAAAGAAAAGAAAAAAAGAAGAAGGAAGAAAAAGCTGTGCTCGAGATCCGGGGGCCTGTCAGAAGAAAAGCAAACTTTGATGTTTCCAATTCATTCGAAGCTCTACATCGTCAGTCTCTATTTTTGCCCATCTTCTCTTCGTCCATCCTTCGCTATCAAAACAACAATGTAAGAGGGTGCCGAATCGCCAAAGCCTGAGCTTCTCTCTACGTTTCCAACTAGACGAAGAGCCCCATCAAGTCAATGCTTGAGCGCTGTAGCAGAACCGACCCGTTCAAGTCGTGCCGCTTTTAGTGTCAGGGTTACAGTGCTGGCAGCATATGGTAGTATCCAGACAGGGGTCCTTGACTTGAAGACGTTTGAGATTTTATGAAGCGCGCAAGGATGTCGGCCGTAAGAGAGAGTGAGTGTGAGTATCAGGGTCCAGATCAGATAGAAAGACGGTTGACTTGGCTTTGGCGTTGTTTCTCTGGACACATCACGCGGCTTTCAACTGCAAGTTTCTTGACCACCAGATCCAAGCACCCTGTCCTGTTCCGGAGAGATATCATGAATTCAGGTACGGCCCAGACTTTGGAGAATGCAGAGTCCGGTTCAAAATGAACATCTTGTGCTGGGGTCAGAAGCCGCTAAGCATGTTTACATGTATACATACATGTACATATATGTACACTGTCAAAACAAACACACTTTTGCTGCCTGTATATCTGTACATACATCTGTACATACCACACGTCTACTAGTCGTGCCGACGGAGCACATAATAGGGCTCATCCGCTTCTACACTGCAGCATGCCATGCAGCAAGCAAACCAAGCAGATGAACTCATAGACAAAAGCCTGAAAGGGAACTAGCCGTTAGTCTTACCCATGGCAAGCCAATATGTCGTCACCTGCGAGCCATCTGCACGCTCCAGCCAGTCTGTTCGACCTCAAACCACAACTAGCACTCAGCCTGCCATACAAACAGACAGAAGATAGCTTGCCATGGCGCTAAAACCGGAGCTGCATCATATGAGGACAAGGTGGGCGTTACAGCATCGTGTTCTTGATCTATGAGATACGAAATGTATCTGTACAGCACATATCTGGGTTCCTACTGGATATTCTGTAAATAGTGAAAAGAAGAAAAAGCAAAAAACAAAACTGGAACGTGCCCAGTCAGCTCCATTTCGCCTGAATAGATAGAGGCAGAGTGACAGAAGAGGCAAAGCCCAAATCTCAAACGTCGAAGATCCTGTCGCATGAACAAACGCTTATGAAAGACCAGGGGTATCAGTTGGACAAGTGCCATATTTCTCGTCTTGTACTGAAGTAGATAAGCGACTAGGGTCGAAAGTTAGGAAGCCCTGCTTTACTTGAGTCGGCACTTTTTTTTCTT
This sequence comes from Davidsoniella neocaledoniae, assembly GCA_009806295.1. Classification (NCBI taxonomy): domain Eukaryota; kingdom Fungi; phylum Ascomycota; class Sordariomycetes; order Microascales; family Ceratocystidaceae; genus Davidsoniella; species Davidsoniella neocaledoniae. The sequence continues at coordinate 20,839 of RHDR01000515.1, forward strand.
CGAAAGAGCCGTTAGTTCTGTGCGTACAGAAAAATATGCTTCAGAGAAAAGGATGAAGATAGAAATAATAAGCTAGGCTTCTAAAGCAATCAAAGAATAGCAAGAAATGTCTGTGCTATTGCGGCTGGCAGATGGTGCTGTAGAATCACGAGAAGCGAGAAGGTTGTGTGGGTGGAGCTATTGAACTACCGTAAGAGAGAGGCAAATAGAGAGAATGATGTATAGCAACTCTTGATACAATGATGATGGTTCTCGTCGTTTCTATCAGTCCGATATACAGCATACGACTGAGTGGTTGAATATACATATACTCACTCATTGCCAAAGCCATATGTCGCGTCTAGCCGCTGAAACTAAAAGAAAAGAAGCCATACTTTGGTACTGCAACAGTCCTGATCATACCAAGTAATTATTATCGATTCAATAAACTCACTAGCAATTTTCTACTAGTAGCAGTACTAGTGCTACCTACTGTTCCATTCTAGACTCCTCTGGCTTTCATGGTGCAAAGCAAACACGCAACCAACCAGCTTAACTTTGATTGCAGATTTCTGCAGGGACAAGGCTCTAGTTTTCTTTTGCTAGCCTTTTGATGGTACAATGTGACGCTTCTCATACTGGACCAAGCGTCAGCCTTGATCTTGTCTATCGAGAAACCACTTGTTTGAATTCCGTTGCATAATGGTTCACTGATATGATGGATTTTAGGGTTTACAGTACGCAACAGGGTTGATATATCCTCGATTCATACATGCAACAACACAGCTCAGCTTTACTCAACAATCTAGCTGTATCAATAGTAACTTATAATTACAACTAATTAACTAATTACCATACATTCTGATGCAAAATTGTATATACCAACATTCTCGGCTCATTCGCATTGCAGAGGCTTAGAAAAGATACTCAGCATGGCAGTGGCATTGTATGCGACGCAAACAACGTCAGAAAAAAAAGACGTGATGGCTATGAAAACATATAGAAGAGATATATAAATACATATGTGACTAAAGCGTGCCCATAGCCAAGTAAGAAGAAAAAAGAGAGAAATATAAAAATAAATCTTTGTAGCGACATGCTCAAACTCCATCTCAACTTGAGATGGGCGGTTTACGTATCATCGACGCTGGCATTTATATGCTATCGTAATAACAAGTACAGACAGACGACCAACAGGGAGATCCGCGATAAGACCTATGAATCGTCTGAAAAGCTCATGAACTTTTTAACTATGCTAAGGGGATAAGAAAATAAATGATTCATTGAACTTGGGAAACAGGTTTGGACTTATATTCCCAAGACATGGCGGTCAGAGATAGGGTATACGACTATAGAGTGATTTGTTCTGGTATAGCAATTCAGCAAATCAGCTGGTAGGAAAGCAACACGTTGATAAACTGAGAGTTATATTTTGAATAATTCTGAGAAAAATATTGCAGCATGCTACAGATTTTTTCATAAAGAGTACAAAAAAAACAACAACGAAACAACTCGAAAGAAAGGCCTGCAACCATCTTCATGAGAAACAGACCCTCTTCTTGTTCTGTTGCTTTTAAGCAAAAAAAGTAGGCCAGCGTTTCATCTCAGCTATATTTGCAAAAAGAAGAAGACGAGATCATTTTCATTATCTATTACTTGTGTATTTGCAGTAAATCATCGATTATCATCACCAGACTAGACTTATGTCATTTACGCCATTTTGTTCTATGAAATAAGGTTGCGTCATGTCATAATTACTATTTAGCTTAATAGTATCACTTGAGGGAGTAATGCCATATGCTGAATATGCATGAACCATATATCCTTTCATATAGAAAAAGAAGGCAGTCAATACTATAGTTAATTAGTGATAGCTCAAGAAAGACATAATGCATAAATAGGGGTGTGAATGTGCTGAAAATGCTCTAATGCAAAATCCGAAACGCTTGAATTAAGCGCACATTATAACCCTAGGAAACCCTACATTTTTGACAAATGTTTGTACAAGGTAGTTGTAGTTGTAACGTTAACTTGCACTGTATTCAAAGATTCTTTTTTCTTTTCTTGTTGAAATAAACATGACATCATAACACAAAATTAAAGACGGCACGAAACGAGAAATTTAAGGATTTCTCGAAGCAAGATAATGTATCTTTTCTTTAACAAAACTACTTTAGAAAAGCAGGAAAAAATGTGACATGTTTAAAAAACGGCCGGACCAAATCTCTGGAAATTTCCTAATCAGGAACGCGGGAACCCGGAATTTGTGGAGAACAAAAGAACCGAAAGCCGACTAAGAAGATATTTTGACGGACGG
>RHDR01000516.1:0-23119 GCA_009806295.1 Davidsoniella neocaledoniae
CAAGAATGGTAAAGCCCATGAACGTATTAATGTATCCTTCCTACCTTGGCGCCCATGCAATCTTTACCTGCAGCCGATATTCTCAGCTGTGTATCGTCCTAATTTTTCCGGTGATCGAGGTTGTTTTAGCACGGTTCCAGGTTATACCTCAATAATGGGAGACTTCCTATCACAACGTTTCGCGCTAGAAGGTGATGGCATGCTAAGCGATCCATTTTCTCTTCTTAGCGCCCAAGTCTTGGCTTTTAGTACGGCCGGCACTGTCAATCAGCGATGAATCTTTCTACGGCCCATATCACAGTTTTTTGTAGCTTTATGAATGAGCAATCAATACATAAGGGTCACATTATTTATACGTATCGTTTATACTTCAAATACGTACCACTGCCTAATTGGGACTAACGCATGTAGGGTTATTCACGACTATTACAACGACCACCATTTCGATATCTTTCTTCTTTAAACTGCAGTTATATTATTTCGGTCTTTCAAATTATCCCCTTGATTTTCCTCCCAACATGTATGGATTCTTCCAAACCCTTTACTGTCTTGTCCAAATCTTGCACAAACGGCGTCAGAGAGATTAATTGTTGTCTGGGGATCTGGTTCAGGAGTGAGTCCCGTTATAATTTCACCTCTCTGAGGTTATATGACGTCTGGGAAACACAGGGTGACGGTGGCATACAAATGGTAACAGTTTTGTGTTCTTTATAGTAGAGCTCAAAGTTGACCGAGCGGTGACTTTCGTGTCCATCTAGAACGAGTAGGCAATATATGCCAGTTGTTCGATATCTTGTGTGCTTGTTAAAGTGCTGAATTCATTCTAAATATCTCTCATTTGTCGTTCAGCCATTTTCCGCCATGGTGTAAACGTTGTCCCGAATCATGATACGCTTTCCGCTATGAAACAGAGACTCGCCTATTGAAATCGAGTCGAACAATTGATCAGTGGTCTCGTACCATGCGAGACCTCCTTGAGCCGTAAAGTGCTTTCGTAATAAGCAGACTTTGCGAAGCTTTGTTGTTGTTCCATGTATATCTCTTCTGACAGTGTCGAATTCGGGCTCAGGTTGGGCGGTGCACGTCGGGGATTGTGTTCCGCACAAGCGTAAGCCGAGCTTGAATCACCTCTGGGTCTTCACATTTAGCTCTTTGGTAGTCATATTGCGGAAAAAGACGAACATCTAACTCTCGTTTCCGCTTGACTAAGCTGGAGGCCTTGAACTTGCTAATGAGAGACTCACTACAATGGACGAGTAGCTTGTTGGCTATATCTTCTATATCACGAAGACGAGGAGGAAATGATCGATAATCTGGATCTAGATGCATTGGACAATCGTCTATTCCTCCAACTTCGTGAGCCCTGGTGATTTGGGAGTGCTGTCTCGTTGTGACCTTCGGTCCTTGATCCTGTTCTACGGTGTTGACGGAAGGACGGTATAGACTTTAACAAGTCGCTTCGCCTTGGAAGATGGGCATTTGTCAAAGCTTGAAGAGCTGGTACTATTCGAGTCTCTTTGCTAGCTGGTTTCATTATTGTTGGTGGATGTAACCACGTTCAAGTGTTTGGGGTCTCGTGGTGGAGAGAAAAGGCGCGACTAACCCTATGGTCGAATAACCCCGCATGTATGTACGGTATATGTATTTGGCTGGATATAAACTATATGTACAAAGAGAAACAAGGAACGAGGATATAGATGAAAATTGTCTATATTCACCTTCTATATTCAGTGGCTATTGACGATATTTCCACTTCGAGGCGTCTTTGCCAAGCTAGAAATATCAAGCGCTAAAACAACGACTAACAAGACGGCATTAAATACGGCCATCATATAAAACGGCGCACCATGGGATGCAGCATCAAAGAGATATCCGCCCATCTTAGTCAGCAAAAGGATGACAGCACCGCCATACCATGAATACATGCCGGCAATAGAGCCCTTGAGTTGAATCCGAGATGATGAAACTTGACTAGCCGCCGCCGATGATGATAGTAAAGAATCAGTCTCACGTGGCTGACCATCTTCAGTAGCGATATGCGCAACTTTGGGGGAAGAAGTATCAATGACGCCACGACCAAGAGATCCAAGGCTGCATACGATAGCGCCAATCTGGCTGACACCCATGAGTGAAACTACCAGGAAGACCCAGGGGCTGCCTCCTCTGCCGTCGACATTTTTCATTTCTGGGCTCTTGAGCAATGGGAAGGCCGTATAGCCGATGATACCGCAGATCGTGGAGAATACGAGGGGTAAATTCCAACGTCCCGGGCGACGGGCCAGATAGCCGAAGACGGGAGCACACAGCAAACCCATCATCTGGGCAACACCGGTTAAGATGGAGGCGAGGATGTAGGCCGTACGACACTCTCTTTTGAGGTCGGGCGAGGGATCATGTGGCGACCCATGGCAGAAACCGTTGGCAATAAAGAAGGTGTTGACGAATAGCGGGACAAAGAGGGAGATGGCTACAGTTGATGCCCGCGCAACAAAGCCGCCGATATAGCCAACACCAATGTTAGCATCAGTGAAGCCCAGGCGTACAGAAGAGCGGATCAGGTGTAGGTACGGCAAAGGACGGCGTCGCGTAGAAGTGATGGCATTATTGTCTGAAGCCGAAGCACAAGAGCGGCCAAGAAGCATATTCCAGCCCTTGCCCTCTTCGCCCTTGAGTCCGCGTAAGCCAACAGATACGAAGCCAGCCACGCACAAAGCCACGAAGCTGACGACGTAGAAACTGCGGGCAACAGCGTCGCCTTGAGAGAGGCCGTCTTGCTCGGCAAAGCGGGTTGGCAGCGGCAAGAAGAGAGTCAAAGCGACTAGGGCACCACAGCCAGTAAATAGGCCGACGAAGCCGGCAAGCACAGAAGGCTTTTCGCGCGCAGAGACCTTGTTGCTGCTGTTATCTGATAGTGAGGACTCATCAGCAGACACAGAGTCAGTAACCCGGGCTGAGATCGAAGGAGAATCGTCAGTCAGGCAAGGGAGAATTGCCGTAACCATGGTTGCTCTAGGGACAAATAACAAGGTATCACGTTAGCAAGGATGGCCCACATCACATCACTAACCCAGCAATAAGAACAAACTCACGATGCAGTAGCGCCCATGGCAAAAAAGACACGAGCCAGTAGCAATTGCGGATAGACATTCTTAGCCTGAACGAAGACAGCTAGAGCTATACCGACGATAGCATATCCCAGCACGGCAACCCATCGCACGCCCAACCGATCAGACACAAGGCCCCAAACGGGACACATGATAAGAGCGACAATCTCATCAGCAAAGCCCAACGTTCCGACGACATCGCCGACGCCGGTCTTCTGGCCAATCAGATCCGTGATGACAAACGAGACACTGCTGTTAAGAAAGACGAGAAATGAGATGGAAAAAAGCGAGATGCCGAGGAGATAGGTTGTCGCTTGTAATGGCGTCGTCCCCGAACTAAAAGGCAGAAGGGCGCCGAGACGGGCGATTGCAGAGATAGCCATAGTTTTGATTTCTACAGGCTACTTTTCGATGTATCTTTTAGTAGACGAGAGACTGAAATAAAAGAATAGAGGAATAGAAGATAATAAATGTAGGTTGGCTGGATTTGTAAAGCGAGAAGCGCAGCTTCGGCATCAAAAACGAAAGAAATAGATAGTAAATAGTTAAATGAATAAATAGAAGATTTGTTTAGCGCAGCAAAACAAACTTGTCGAGAAACAAAATCAACAACGATGGAGATTTTTTTAATACCGGAAAGATGATAAAGAAAGAAATAAAAATTACTATCAGAGAATATAAAGAGGTCACAAACAAAATAACATTGATTGCTTTCGAAAAAGAAACAAGACAAGGAAAAAAAAAGTACGAGAAGATAGAAATCAGATCAGATAACTAAGGGACCTTTAGTAACCACTGCGTGGATTTTAAATTCAACTGCTCATTGACCAGGGTATGAAAAAAATACATCATATTACAAATTGATTATGTACTGGTACTTATTCCTCTCATACCTCATGCTTAAAATTAGAGCTGTCAGTTGGCAAAGTGTTACCTTTGTTCATCTTTTACAAAAAATTTACGACATGTTTAAAATACAAATTTTATCAACAAAGTTACAAATGTTTCTTTTCCTTCGTATGAGGATGCTCATCGTCTTGATGATGCTGCTCGTATTGAAGGCTTTGTTCTTAGTCGTCATTCTATGCACAATCCACAGCGCACATTATTCGGTGTACTAAAGCCGGCAACCGTGTTAGCCGTAGTATCTATTTCCGCCTACAAAGACAATCATAGTAGTACCCGAACTACATACAAACTGCAAATATAAGATCTTTGCTAGCTGACAGCTTGAAAGAATAAGTACCAGTACATAATAGTTCTGTAAAAGATGTATTTTTTTTACCCCGGCCAATGTGCAGTTGAATTTGAAATCCAGGCAGTGGTTCCTAAAGGTCCCATAACTAAACAAAAGCTCGGCCAAGCTTGGATCCCTGCCCTGCTCACTTCAACAAGCTTAGTAATCGTAAAACAAGAACGTAAACAAACCCCAAAAGAGGTGCAAGATATAGAGACATTTAGGACTCTGACCTTTGATTTTCGTATAATGAAATGTAATAATAAGAGTTGAAAAATAATGGATATAGTAGAACACCATGAAAAAGAAAATATAAAAACTCCCGTCATAAACTCTCCCCCCCAAGCAAAAAAGAAGCAAGCATCCGTACACAAGATCCTAGAGATAGAAACATAAAATCAAAGCCAGGCAGATAGTAAAAAAGAGGCCTATAGAGACAGATAAAATAACCCAAAACGACCAACAAAGGACGCCCCCCGAAAGAAGAGAACAAAAAAGAAAGATTAGAAAAGAACAACCCTTTGATTTACCACGACCACATCACCTTGTGGTGCAAAATCCGTGATCCTAAACGCTCATATTCATAGGGGGAGATCCAGCTATCGTTTGTCGACAGCTTGGCAAACACGCTAGCGCCCTTCCATGTGACCACCTGTTCATCCATATCTCTCGCGCTACAACTGACCACAATCTTCTCGCTCAGATCTGGCCGGTGAGCACGTAGCTTATCTTCCAAAACGGCACCAAACAGCGGGATCTTGGCGCCGCCACCAACTACCATGACACTACCCAGCAAATCGCGGAACTTCTTGTCGTCACCACGTGCTGCATGGGTGATGCTCTGTATCACTGCGACGTCCAGAGGCGCCAGCGGTAGCACAGAGTCCCGCTCCACAGCTAGATCCGTCGCAGACCGTAGCAGTACGCCATTGCTAGTGCCGGCGTCGGATGCTTGGGCTTGGCTAGCAGGCGCCACAGAAGATGTTGGGCCGGGCGTGCCGTTGCGTACGCTCGCAGGCGCTGGGCTTCCAGTAGCTGTGTCGCGGCCAAATACAAAGGGAGGTGGAACAGGTGTTGATGTACCATCGGGACCGGGCGAGGGCGCCGTTGAGGTAGCTGGCGTAGAGTTGAGGCCCTCATTAACCTTAGCTAAGAAGTTGAATGGCTGAGTGCGTTCCTTGAGTGGTGTTGAAACGCCGTTGGAATTTTGTAGATGGCCGTTGACAAGCTGCGGGTTCAGTGCCACCTGCGTGACTTTGAGTGACGGCTTAGTCAGCGCCAGAATGGCCAACTGGGCAGTAGAAGTTGGGTCGTCGGGTAGATCAGACTCATAACAGTTGTACGACATATCAACAAGCTTACGACGGCCTCGCAGCTTAGTGCTATTATCGAAGATGGATGGGTCGTAGAAACCCATGCAGGCTATATATGCCTCGTCGTAGATCTTGGCCTGGTACTTGCGTGTTGGTTGGTTAGGCGCACGCACATGGAAAGAGATGAGCTGCACAGATACTAAGTTCTGAGCAAGTGAACTATGCTTGAGCTTAAGCTCTTCGGCAAGCAGCCAGTCATAGCGCCGGCGTAGGTTGATTTCTTCGTAGGGGAAGTTGTCATGGAGAAGCATGCGCAGGAACGTCTCAGTAACATCCCAGCCTCCATACTTGAGGTTGATCCGCGAGTCTTCGAGGCATAGACCGTCCTCGACGCACGTGATCGAAGTCTTCTGGGCGCCGACATCGACAACACAGGCCTGGGTGTAGCCGGCGCCAAAAGTCGCTGCCATGCTTTCTTGGATAAAGCACACACGCTTGAACTCGAACCAACTGAGGCACGAGCTTAGTACCTGCTCAACGTACTTTTTGTCGTATAGATCAGGCACGATGAAGACACAACTGTAGTTTTTCCACTGCGAGCTACTCGACAGGCCGAGCTCGGTGCGGATGGCGTGCTCGATGATAGTTTCAAAGTCGTCGTACATGTGTTCCGAGGTGCCGTAGTCGTCTTCGTTGAGCCAGCCCTGCTGCATGGGCCACCATAGCTTGAACTTGGGGTTCGAGTCGTCAGCTACTCGGAGGGCCTCGTTGCCAACAAAAGTGTTAGCTGACGTGGGATCGACCCATTCAACTTGTAGAGCATCGTTGTGCACGGGAATTCGTTCAGCTTCGGATCGTCTATTATAGTTAATGACCAAGTCCTTGCTGTTTGGTAGCACCTTGTGCTTGTTGGCGCGCATTTCGATCTTGAGGTCTTCAGATTGCTTCTTGATCTTTTTGCACCAATCCTCGCCAAACATTGCCTCGTTGGTGGAGCCTTCTAGATTGCGCCGTGGCAGGGCCTCGTGAAGTTCCGACTCGGTCTGCGGTGCCTTGTTGGCCAGCACCATGGGCACAGTCTTAGGCAGAGCATCGCTAGCAAAGCCGATACGCAGGTTCTGACTACCGGGATGCACGACAATTATGCGCGTTGGGTTGTCGAGGTCTTCTTCGGGGTCATCGTCGTCCTCGGCTGCCTCGTTGTCGGCACCGTTCGCCACATCGGCGGTGGCAGTAGCAGCAGCAGCAGCCAAATCAGCCAGCGGCACTTCACCATTAGCAGCTTTTGGCCAGAGCCCGTTCGCGATCTTTAGTGCTCTGGACTGTGCGATCGCGCGCCAAATCGTTCTGTAGACGAAGAGCTAGCACTTGTTCATCGCGCTTCATGTATTCACTGTGCAAAAGAGAGCGGGTTGTTAGCTAGCCTTGTCAACAAGGCCGCGACAGCCATCACGATGACGATAGACGGCAAAAAGGCTGGCGAATACGCAGTAATTTGAGGGAAAGGCCGGCTACGGCTAAGCTACATACGTATAGTAGTTCTTTTGATTGATGGGGACAACTTCAGCCCAGGTGGTCTGTTTCATTCCGTTGTCGGTTCGTTCGAGTCCTGCGGGGTTCAAAAGCTCGAGATGTTAGTCTTGGTGTTGATTGAGGCATTGCAGGCGAATTCAGTACTGACCTTCACGTAGAAGGACTCTTTCGCTGACTTTGACGACCATTGTGATGGCGGTCGATCTGACAAAATAATATAAGAGTGGCCGATTCTCAAGTGCGCTTCAATTCGAGGGATATTTGAAAGAAAACAATTTATTAACAGGCAATCGGGGTTCAAAAAGGCCGGAGATAAACGAAAAATAAGCCAGCACGCTAAGAAAATATCCAGGTCGTGATGGCATGAAAATAAATGCAAAATAAATGCGCCGCGTCAAAATCGAAGCTCCAAACCAAAACCAAGACTAAACTAACTGGGCTTAACTTCAACTCAATTGCTGAATAAATACTGTATCTGTTCATAATTAGTACAACTAACCATAGCAAACCCATTCCTTTATCAAAGCACTTTGATCTCGTTATCACCACGTGACTAGGCTCACCACATAACCACGATCCTAGTCCCGATTTGGCGATGGCCACTTACATCGCCAAATACGCACTACTTAGCGTTAGTACAGCTGAATAACGCAAGCTTGAGGATAGCTTTGGCTTCACGACTATAAGATGCGCCACTGAGCTAAATGGCTGGTCTGGGCTTATAATAAGCGTTTTTTTAGTAGCAGCTTCACTAGTTTCTATTCTCTATCGACGCAATTGGCGGATGTTGGACACAATTTTCCGGCTTTGGCAAGCCATTCGTTTCTAGAACTTTGCTCATGCTAATATAAAAGTAGACGGCCGGCGCCTTTCGTGACTTTAATATTTTCTCCCAGATACACAAACTTTAAGTTATTACCAACATTTCTTTAATTCACTATCATTCAATAGCTATCACTATATCCAACCAACGTTCGCAATGCCTATTGAGCTCTATTCATCGAGTCCCATCCGCCCGGACGGCGCCTCTTCAAAGTCGGAAGCCATATCTCGCAAGAAGAAGCCGTTGACATCCACTTCGTCTAGAGCCAGATCTATTCAGAGCAAAAAGCCAACGACTGCAACCCCATCAAAGTCTTCGGTGTGTGCTAGAAGTCAAGTCATTAGTCCATTCACTAACCCTAGAAAGGCCCCGGCAGTTCCCACGACCACTCAGCTAAGGGATGCCGCCCCGCATCTCAATTGCCAAGAACAGAAAGTTGGCAAAGACAGCGGAAGCTTAGACGGGAATGTCCAAACTGCGAACAGCAAAGATACGACTGAGTCGGCACAGGGAGCAAATGTCAATCTTGGTGAAAGGGTTAGTGTTGGTGCTGAGGTGCCGGACTCGTCTTTCGACGGGGTTTCTGAACCGCCTTCGTCTGTTGCATTCGAGAGGTCTTCTTTCGCTGAAGACAATATAGGCGACGATGATTGGTCTCTGCACCCGAATGAAGCTTCAGAAATTACTCATGATCTCTCGTGGGCAGTAGAGCCTGAAGAAGCTCCCCAAGTAGCAGCCTCAGAAGCCTTGAAGCACTATGAGAAGCAGATCTCGACTCAGCAGGAGCAGACTGCACCGAAGAACCAACCGATGACTGATCCACAGCCTTTAACTATCACGGCATTTGACTATCTATATGATGCTAAAAAGACCGTAGCAACTGCAGTGAATCTAGAAGTCACTTCCAGATCGGAGACTCAAACCACAGCCCCGATTCCAGTCTCTAAGCCAGCCATTCGCAATGCTAAGTCTGCTGTATCTGCTTCTATACCTGTTTCCACTTCTTCCATAAAGAAGTCATCTCCTTCGACTACTGTCACTGTACTAAGCCAGACCACTACTACCAAGCCAAAAGCTACGATTGGATCGCCAAAAGCACCGGTTTCTGATATGAAGACTCCAAATAAGAATGTGACTGCAAAATCGCCCGTCGCCAAGAAGTCGACATACACATCCAAGTCAACTTCTTCTTCAGCTCCGACTTTGAGTTTAGCATCTGAACATATGCCAGCTTCAACTGCGACATCCAAATATGTCTATCCGGGTAACGCCCCGACGATGCCTTCCAAGGTAGCTCCGGTCAAGCCTATGGATTCACGATCTACGGCCTCACCGCCCATGGCTTCGCCTCTCGCAGCCTCACCGACTACCGCACCAAAGACATACAAGTATGTCTACGCCGGCAACGCAGCCACCACAGCCCAGACGGGAACTACTCTGACATCCGGAACGCCGTACAACGGCAACAGCAACAGCCATTACACCACATTCAACCAGCCCTCTGCATCCAGCCCTAACAATAGCTACGGCTATATCAACAACACCATGAGTGCCGCTCAACCACGTACACCCGCCCCTAACACGATGCTGCCGACTCCGGGGCCAATTCTCATCAACGACAACCCGGCCACCGATCTATCCCACCCGCCGGGCTACCAGCAAAACATGCACGCCTTCCACTGGAACGCCTCACAGCGGGCTGCCCAAGAAGCCGCTTTGCGCGATGAGCGCACGATGCGTTATCAGAACCTTAGTCTGGATGCGGGCGCGGACGACGGCGTAGGCGCAGCGGGTCTCGCGTGGACACGTAGATTTGTGGCTTCGGCAAGCGAGGCATTGGCAGCTGCAGAAGAGAAGATTTGGCAGCAGGTCGGCGGTAACTAAGCTTGAGTTGAATATAGGCGGATGGCTATTTCTTTGGCTATTTGCTCTACTCGTTTCGTCTGGTCGGGTATAGATCTCGGGCTGGTCGTGAGGAACCCTTCGAAGGGCTTGGCGTTGATTGTAGCCAAGCAAACCTCGAAGACTGGCCCAAGCGAACTATCATGACGATGGCAGATTTGTTTGTGCATTGTTTTCTTTTTCTTTTTCTCGGTGTTAAGCTCAACTCGGACGTTGATCTGGATTGCTTGGACTATTCCTTTTTTTAGCTTGTTTTCATGTACCATCAAAGTATAGTACAAACAAATAGAACACCTATCTGCAGCTTCTTCTTCGCCTTCTCCCTCTCTCCGACGCTACGGGCGGTTCTTGGACAAACAATCAATCACTCGGCGTATACCGTGACGTGATGAACTGTTTGTACATATACTTATTCGCCAGGCCGGGCCGGGCCAACGAGAAAAATAAAACAGCAAAACGCCAAAGAGATGCGTCTGCACATCATATCATGCCATGGCGCATCCAGCCCCATATTTTGATATGTAAACACTCAAAGTTTAGATACATATATCACTCTTCAATATATATCTACGTTCATAACAATGCATCCCGCTTCAAAACACGAAGGAAAAAAAGAAAAAAAGAGTAACATCTGACGCACAGTGATATAATTGGTGAGCAAAAGGGCAAAAAGATATAATCAAAGAGGCAAATATATAGCTGCTCTTTCAAGCCACTTAACAGCCATACTTTAACTATATCGCCTTCTCGCTCCGGGGGAAGCTCTTTTCTCTTGGTGTCTTTTCCTTCATTGAAGACAACACGGTCCCTGATTCCTGCTCCCCGACCACCGGGTGGCAAACAATTATGGGGGATGATATACTAAGAGTACATACATACATGTATACATATACAGATATTATAGTACTGTTGTTCAGTGCACATTACATAAATGTACTATAGTTGACATTTGTACCAAGTACTATATGTATTCAGTAAGTGGTGAGTTGGTCTTCGGGCCCCACGGTATCAGAGTTTGGGACTATGTATATAATATAGTCTTATTGGCCAGGTGTGTAAGCACAATAGGAGCAAGCCATTAATACAGGCCAGTATATGACTCAACTCAAAGAAAGAAAGCAGGAAGGGAAGGAGGGGGGAGAAGGGAGAACGAGCTACTGTTGTCGTGTTTTAGCTGACCTTGCCTTCTAACTGCATGGGAGCAAACTGCCCGACTACACTACAGATATGTACTTCAAATAGTTTCCGATGAAGCGATGCTGGGTTGCTGTGCAAAGAGCAGGAGGGTATATATCAGTTGGATCGTTAATATCTTCTGACCACGCGGTGGTAGCTGCTAGACACACTGGTATGTGCATTTCCTTAACATATATTTATTCTCTACATGTAAACCATGTCTCTCTCTTTTTTTCTCCCTCTTTTGTTTGGTATTTCATACGTGGTTGTCGCTAATGGCTGGGTATTCACAGCCGGTTTCATCACGGACAAAGATCTCAGATAGATCCAACATCCCCGTTACCATATCATGGGAATATAGAGGTTGGGACTAGGATACAAAGTGGATAGATGGGAACGAGGAAACCTACTATGATATCCTCTTGTCGTTATAACCAACAATAGGAGAAGAACGAGACAGAAAGACGATACTCAGCCACGATCAACAATAATCTACACTAATGGTGTTACAAGCTTTAACAAGAATACAAAAAAAAAAATGACGCTCATTCAACTCGGTTATCGGTCCAGCAAACGAACAGGAGAGGCCTGCTACTAAGTTGGCGTTCTAACAGACAAGCCAAGTTACAGAATACCGGATGGCGGTTACGACACGCCTGCCCTATACTCTCTTTCTCCCTCGTTTCTGCAAAAATAATGTTGACGAAAAGAAAAAATGAGCGAGCCGGGGTTTAAGAGACTAAGAGAGGTGGATTCCGAGAAGGAAGGGAAGCTCATAGCGAAGGAGAATATTCGACATTACGTATACTATTGTTGTGCCTGGTATCAATACATGTACACTAACTATACATATACGTGCTATAGTTGTTTAGAAAATGGTAAAAGGAGAAGACGAAGACGAAGACGAAGCCTTTAGACTCAAACAGAATATACGCTGTGTGGCCTATAGAAAAAAGAAAATCAAAGGGGGGGCGGCTGTGTGAATAAGTTGTTATAAATGTATGTGTGAAGTGTGTGGGCATCCCAAAAGAAGGGGTGGAAAAAAAGAGGACTAACTAGTAATAGCAACACTCTTTTGTCCTATATGTCGGCCTGTTATTTTCCACTTTCTTCGTTAAAAAGTAAAAAGAGAAGTTCAAAACGAAACGCTATTGCCACTCTTGGGGCCAGGGTCTGATGATTTCATGTCCTATCTCAAGACCTCAGAATCTCAGAGGCCATCCATGACCTAGTCTAGTGGGCTACTCGGCCCGTAGTCTTGATTAGGTTTTGTTACCAACAGTAATGTTTTCCCCTCCTAGTATAAAATCTCCCAAGGCTGATATCTCAAAGACTAGGAAGGAGGCTGTGTGTATCCGAGAGATAGCGTGTAAGTGCGTATGCGCAACAAGCTAAACAAGAAGCTTAACACAATAAAGATTGCGAATGCATCTGAAAATTGTTAGTTGATGGCAGAGCTGCAAAGTAAAGTCCGGCTGATCTGCAAATGATCTATGGAGAAACAGGTCAAGTGGCGCCTGTGGGCAGTCGATGACATGACTTTCTTTATGCGCGGGCAAGCATATGACCCGAGCAGCGTCGTGGGTCAGATGCGATGAAATTCGACGAGTACGACGAGGATATAGTATTGAGGTAGTAGCAGTGTATTGCATAAACAATAGATTCAATGAGCGCCCGTCATGTTGGTTCTGGTTTCTTCTTCTCCTGTCTTCTTATTGTTTCCATGCAAGTCAAATCAATAGAAAAGGCAAGGAATGCTAACAGTTGTAGCAATACTTTGCTAGTCTCTCAGACTTTGTGACAATATCGTAGGCCAAAATGGAACGATGACAATGAGCCGAAGAGAAAAGAAGGGGATAAGGAATAAGGCAGAACAAAGCATTGGAACATTCAATTTCCCGGTAGCACGTCGTCGTTCATGCAAACCGGCACCAAAACCAAAGACACGCAGTCAGCAAAAGAATCAAAAAGTCCATTGTCTGTTTCCAGCGTCGTAGCCGGACTAACCCTACGTCTAGTTCCAAAATTCAGAAAGGGTTCTATCGAAACTAAGAGCTGGAGTCGATGAAAGATGAAAGGTGCGTTTGTAGCAAATAGTGATACTACGACACTGAAAAACCCGGCTATATTGAGCCCACAGCCACAAGAAGCAAGCACACTAAGACGGACCAACAGGGCAAGATGGATGGCCTAGTAGTATTAGTATAGCGTAGCCTGTACCGAAGAGAAGCTGCAGACACCTTGACGTGGCCGCTGTCCAACGGGCTCCTACAAGGCGGCAGAGCATCATCGGCCCAGTTGAAAGTGTGAGAAAGAGAGGGAAAGTCCAGGCTAAGCCGCTTGAAGTTCTTCCTACTACATACAACCGAAGGAGTAGTGGAAGGTTCGTAGAAGGCCCGCTCAGACTGTCTGTGCGCCGCTAGAAAAGAATAAACGATGAGGGGAGAAAGAATGAATAAGACAGACAAAGTCAGCCAAGAAATATCCGGATAAGCGAGCTTATGATGAAGCAAGCCACAAAAAAACAGCAGTAGTGAATATGAAAAAGAAGGAAAAGCCCCAAACCGGATCTAGGAAGTTCGTGTTTGGGTATTTGTGATGAGGAGCCTCAGATTCAGGAACCAAAAAGAAATTGAGGAAAATATTTGGAAATATCTCATGACCAAAAATTCAACAACCAGCCAAATCTTCAGTGTTATTCTAGAGTAAACAAACTCTCATCTGTAAAGCTACTATTCTTCATGCGCTACAGGGAAGCACACTGAAATTCCGTCCTAATTCCACCACAGTGGTATACCATACGGGATTTCTCGGGCAGCAAGAAACGAGCAGATTAAAAATAACAGAGAATCTACTTACTATATCCTCCGGATCTCGCTGTTTGATTCATGATTACTATATCAGGATAGCACAATACTAGAAGCGACGTCTCGGCTGTTCCGGCCAGCTCAATCCGCTGAATGACTCGGCGCAATTGTGTGATACGCAGCCAGGAACAGGAACAAGCTCGTATTGAGACAGACAATGACGTCGTATACAGCAAAAGAGGACTTAATTCTGCTCACTTCTCTCCTAAATAGTTCTCTTACTGAGTACTATCTCTTATTTCTTACATAGAGGTGGTCTTGTGTTATCTCTTATCAATAAGTGGTGGAGCTAAATCTGGAAACTACTCTCATTTCACATCAGTTTTGTCGTGGCATCACCCATCCAGGAACAGGAAACACGGGCAGTTTCTATTTCGAGAAGCAACTTCACGTATCAGGCTATTACAGTTTCTTGAAAGTTCTAAACAAATTAGATTTTTCTTTCTTTAGACCGCGCGCGCAATCATTTCACAATAATGAAAAAAGAAGGAAAGCACCCAAATGATCAAGTTATCAGCCTATAGATGTAATTACCCCACAAACATAAGTTCTTGCAGTCTCGGGTCATGATTGTGTGAGTGGCTTTTTTAATATGTATTTTTAAATGTTGTCATGATAGTGTTTATTTTTTTCTTTTCTTCATTTCATGATTCCAAAAATAGAATCATGGCGTGTTTACTAACTAATTTTTCTTTATTTACAGAAAATCTACTTTTAGTTTCTATGATTACTAGACAATTGATAACTTGAAAACCCGAGCAAAATGAAGGATTACTGGGTTTCTATCTCTAGCAGACTGCCAAGTTACAGACCTAGACCAAATCGAGACACCAACCCATAAAAAAGTATATTTCTATACGGGGTACTCTAGTAAGAAAACGACGAGAAAGAGATGCGGCGCAAGGACTACCTTCTTTATCATTAGTATGACGGATTTCAGCAGCGGAGAATATCTCTCTCACGCATATCCGTATCGACAGATGGCAATTCTTAAAAAAGCAGCAAGAAACCTCCGATTCAATCAATTACCTGGAACGAGTCTCAACCGATAATTCGCTGAGGTGATAGTGATTTGTTTTTTCCGGGATTATTTTATTCAGCTCAGTAGGCTCTTACCGTCCTATTACACATAATTTCCACGGCGTTTTGTTTTCCTTCCGGTTACCGCTCTGACCTGAACTACACAGCTTTTATATCTACCACTCTCGTGTTGCTCGTAGGACATTGTGAAGTCGTTACATGCGAATTGTGGCTTGTAGACACGGAATCCTCTACAGACATCCTATAGAAGAAAAGCCCTTACTTCCGTCTTGCCCCCATCCCCCATTTTTGTAATAGCTGGACTCTTCATTCCAACTCTGCGTTCGGATGAAGAAACGGAAAGAGCTGTCAAAGACATCATATCTGTACTTATAGACGCACAGGGTGGCTGCCGTGCCGTTGGCTCCAAGCAACAGCGAGATACAAGTCACACGATACCAAGACGTAAATATAGATTTCTATCACACATGTATACTCTCAAGATACCAAGACGACACTGGCACACAGTACTACGTACTCTATGCCCATATATGCGGCTTCCCGAGGTCAAGTTATGCGGCTGACCGAGTTAAAGACGCCGTGGAACCGGGACCGGGGATAGGAATCCTTGGTATTGATGGCATATACGGCCTTCTATTTACTACCGCTGTTACTGCTGTTTGCTTCTAGTAGGCCTAGCACTTGTCAGTCGGTACTACGGGGAACTTGGGTCCCAAAGGAGAAAGCGTCACAGCATGAACTTGGCTGGTCGGCAAACAAGCATCGACAAAGGCGATCGGTATAGGAGAAACAGTTATGCCAGTACCCGTTGTTGTGAAGAGCATATAGTAGGACTCTATCCTCTGCTGATCCATTTCCCGTCGTCTCCCTAGTTACCGTAGTTTTTCCAACATGTTTATTTATTATTATGTACTTCGTTGATGAATATTAGGCGGCTGTCCATCTTGTATATCTTGTGTGTTTTGTGTAGAATGGAAGCTGATCCCCAAAGATTTGACAAATTAACCAAAAAAAAATATGATATGAAACCAATATCGTCGTTTGGATTTGTTTCCTTTCGCTTCCAATATTAGTGAAAAAAACAGAATAAAAGCTCTTGTTATAGATAGCCGGATCGTACCGCCTCATGAGTTGTGTTATCTCCGCGATCAAAGAGTCGGAGCTTCTGTCAGCAATGAAGTCGTCGTCCCCAGAAACTCTGGAACAGTCCAGGAAATCGCCTGTGCCCTCTTTTTTGCCTGTTTTTTCCCCTTCGACGTCGGGGTAGAAGATCGCCGTAGCTATTGTCTCACGCTTGTTAAGCTTCAAACAGGAACATTTCTGTATCCGTAGTAGTATTAGCAGTTGAGATAGAAAGAGAGAGTTGAAAGAAAAAACGCTCATCATACATGTGATGTGAGGAACACCACCAAAAATGAAACTTGGACAAAAGGACCATTCGAAAAGAAGAAAACAAAATAAGAAGACGTGGATTTTTAATTAATATTTATCTACATTATGCGGTTTCAATTGTTTGAGAATCGCCCGTCAGCACACACGGGTTCCTGGAATATATGTAAATACAGGGTAAGATCGAAGTACAAGAATATAGACTTACACTTCATTGTGTGTGAAACATTAGGCAAGGTGCTCTTAGACCCTTTTGAATTTGATCTTGTACATGTAATTCAACGTCTGTCTGTATATATATACACTAATTTTCAGCAATATGATTTCATATCGCCTATCTAGATTTGACTTTACTACATTCTCAACGTCAATGTACTGTTATTTAGCAGCTGTTTGTCCAATTTCGCCGTAACACGGTATCCCTTATAAACCCCATTTTCGCCCGAAATCGCAAGAATCTGCCATGCGCAGTGGTTAACCACTGTCGAAACTCACCATGGTGTAGTTGGTTATCACGTTCGACTGTAACTTGCAAGAATTGCCATCGAAAGGTCACCGATTCGATTTCGGTTGGTGAGATCATGTGTTTCTTTTTGGCTGCTCTCCATCTTTTTGCTGTTTTTTTGACTTGTTTAAACCCTATTAGCAGTTAACCCAGATATTCCTCTGGTGCTTCTACAAAATTTTATATAAGCCGAGACATATTTTTTAGACGTTGAATGATAATCAAGTATGCATGTATATGAGTGATTGTTCAGTTGTAGCTTGGACTCTGGCTTCTTAGGTTGTCTTTAGATAATATTCAACGTCATCATAGTCTTATCTGCCTCAACAAAAAGCTTCTTTTTAGGGCTTCGTCGGCCCGACTAGCCTGAGGAATCAGGGCAAGTCTATAGAGCAAATAAGCAACGATATGACCACACCTGGTCCCGTCGCCCGTCACTTCATCTGAACACCATGGGGACAGGACAGTAGTAGTATTCACACTCTTCCATATCTACGTATTTGTATATATTCTACTCCTAACTCTTAAGCTCTTCTTATCTCCATGTGGGCTACCAAGAAAGTATGTCGTAATAGCAGTCATTGATTGCCAAGCTAGGCGGACTCTCGGGCTTTCTCTCCACCAATTCGGTAATTCACACTCGCCTTCTCCGTAGCTTTCACAGTCGTCTTGCTCCCCTAGAAGTTTTTTTTCAGAACAAAGCCTGGTCATCTACTTACTGAAAGCCTCATTGACCACAGACAAACAGAAAAAAGACGATGAAAGGCAAACAGAGTTGTGTTGTAGTGGAGTTTCTCGCTACGCGACTCGCCTTTGGATGATCGACAAGTCGACACGACACCAACACCGGTTCTGTGCTCCATGTGCCCCCATGCGCAGAACCCATGTTCCCTGTATCATCCATCTTCTTTGTTCTTCTTTGCCTGGCCCGTCTTCCTCTGTACTTCTTAACTTCTCCTTGTCTGATAGCAAGCCTTGGGCTCCGGCTCAGTAAGCCTTGAAAGTTGAATAATATCAAATGATCAACAGCAAGCTTTTGTGCCGCATTTCCTCCCCCTCCTCAAGTAGCACTGCTACTACTTCATAGAAAAAAAGAGATGATCCTAAAGGTCCCCGGACAAAAGAGAAGAGATGTGAAAGATGGCGATAAAGAAGCACAAGGGCAAAAAAAAAAAAAAAGAGCCCTGGTTCCTGTTTTGGAGCCTGTCCAAGAGGAATTTCATTTCCTTGGGACTCTGTTGTTCGGCAGCATGGGGTTTGCTTACATTTCCAGACACTAGCCCAAGAAGCTATGTGAGATCGCAGAAGGGAATATAGAAGCGAGCCTTTGTAAGTAATTGGCTGGTGCGACCCTGTGTAATCCATAGAAGCATATCTAAATGCAGATATGTACATCTAGGTACATACAAGTTCTTCTGATATACACTGTGGTAATGATAGGTGACTCTCAGCACCATCTATAGATAATGATAGAGGCCATACTAATACAAACTATGTATACCGAATTTCCCAATTGGCTGCAGGATAATATTGGCTGTATAAAAAAGAACGACTAGTATTCTAGTATTCTTATAAGGCCCGTGCTCCATTCACGCCCATCCATCTTCTCAGAGCGAACCCCTCCCCCATCTCCATACATACCTTGTCCTTTTCCCTACTTCTTCTTCTGCTTCCCCCCCAAAAATCCACGGCTCCTATGGCTGGCTGGTTTTCCCGCTTTGAGACATGCAAGCATGCAACTATCTGTGACAGATCTGAGACGGGCCAGACCCTCTCTTTTTCTCTATTCTAGTCGTGTTGTTATCTGGATTGGGTATAGTCCAGGGAAGAGCACCAGGCTAGGAGGGAAGATACCCACCCTTAGTCGCTCACTTATTACTACTAATAATAATTGTGTACATAAGTACCTTTTGTATCGCCATCTCATAGCCAGGAACCAGGCACAAAATTCAGAGTTGAGTGATGATATCAGGGTTTGTATGATTACTATAACCCTTATTCCTAATATTACAAAAATAAAGAGGCACCGGATTGGATCGATACTCAAAATTTGTTCTGCTTTCTTTTTCTCTCTTTTCTCTCTATTATCCCAAATTAACTATCTGACCAATATGCACCCACTTCCTATTCCCACACGCAATTGGGACCTTTGTTACCCTATGAAGGGGGGGAAAAAGATAATATAAATAACCTTGAGGAGGGGGGTCACCATATATGGTTGGTTAATTGGGTGAAAGTGACTACTTTTGTGGTAACGTGCAGATTGAGGCCGCCGATGACCAGAAGCCTCAAGTTATCTAAGCTGACTGTGACTTAATAGCCTGTAGATTGTGAGATTGTCGGACTATCCCTAACCTTCTTTAAACCTTTTTCTTTTTTGGTTTTTTCTTCCTTTTCTTTTTTTTCTTCGATATACATATAGCACAAGCAAGATTAGAGACATTCAGGGAATTGTTCTAGCAAACCATGTTGTCAAAGAGGCTCTTGATAGAGTGAACTTCAAACAGTGTGTCTTATCATCATTCTGGGCACCCCAAGAGGAAGAAAATGAAGAAATAAAATACTAAGACTACATGTGGGAGGCAAGACAACAACACGCGGTCCAGACATCGAGAAAGTACTACCAGGACTCTACTAGAACTGCTCTACCAGGACTTCAACCAACATGCTAGGGATAATAAGGAGGAACCCTGTCGTGAGGTGAATAGAAGAGATGAAATAGTGTCTTCAGGAATAAGAGAAACACGAGTAACAAAGAAGGGCTGACTTGAGGGGGAGGAAACGGGATAATTGAAGACCGGCGTCTTTTTCAATTCTTACCCACTACCATAAATTAGTTCTCGATATCAGATTACAAAAAGTTCAGTGAAGACATGAAAAGGGAGATGGATTACACAAAAGAAGAAAAAATGGCCGGATACAGGGCTGCTACTTCCCCGCTGATCTAGTCGAATAACAAGAATGAAAGAAAAGTAAGACAGTGAGTTCTTCATAAGTAAATCACAGAAGAAACCTTGGGCATAAAGCTTCTACAAGGGCTGCAATCTAATTCGTCAACAAGACCTAGATTACTGACAAACCAAGTTCCCTAAGAAATGCTCCGAGTAACCATTACTGTTCAGCAGGGGCTATAAGAGCAAGTTCTCTGTGGGTTTAATGAGTCTAAGGTATATGTAGATATAGACAGAGGGAAACTTACTCTTTAGATATCTGTTCTCTTTCTGTGTACATGCCAAGGAATTCATCCAACGTGTTCTTATTCCCTTGCAGACTTTTTGGCTGTTTCTGTTTAGTTGGTCCTGAATCACTTACAAGATACATATATACAACTCTTACATAGCTGTAGAACGGCAATATGACAGCCTTGCAAAACACGGGCGTACCGCTATTCCAGTCTATGATCTTCTAGTCTACAGATATACCCTCGAGGAATAGTATGTAAATCTTCTCTCTGTCTTTCATAAAATATGTCGTATTTCCTAAAGAAGAAATGGCCTTGTACTTGACCACGGTTTCATGTTTCAAGGAACATGCAATAGACTGCTTTTTTACTATATTTTCCATTTTTTATATTTACCTGTTAGTTGGTGTCTTATAGGCTAGCTGCATATCACGAATCTTCGTATGGCCATGTTGTATCAACCGAGAAATAGACCGCCACTGCCTCCCTTCGAGTCACGATTATAGAGTACTAATTAGTATATAACTGTGTATCGTACCTGAGATCAAACGTCCAAGCTTGACTAAAACATGCAAGCGTTTTCTTGTATGAGAACGAGAAAGTGTTTGACCTTGTGTCAAAGCAGTTCACGTCAAAAAAAACAAAAAAAAAAACAGGTAGTTCCAGATCCAGAAAATCCTCCCCGAAAATAAAAATATTTTTCATAATATAGGCAGATAGAAATAGTTACTCGCGGCAGTAGTAAGGGACGGTTAGTTAACAAGAGGAAACAGTTAACAGACCAAATAAGAACAGTAAGGGGATACAACATGGTCCAAAAAGGTACCGGGTCCGGCATAATGTTTGACATCGATAGAGTTGAATCGAGCTTATCTGCCTGTCTATCTAACTGTCTTCCGGCATGAATTATGTGTGAGAAGGAGGGGGTAGGGTGGCTTGTTGTTTCTTTTCCTCTTTGATTCTCGTGATTGTGATACTATCAACTTGTATGATTTCGCAGTCTAGAGCGATAAGCTTTGGTATGTTACTGTCGAGAGTTGTGCTTCATATAAAATAGAAAGTCTGGGCAAATTATGTGCATAGAAGGTATATGTTTCGACGTATCTGTCTCGATAAAATTGAACTTGGCATTAGACCAAATCATAATATTAGTGTTGATATAGAGACCATCTAAGCTTTTCTGAGATCTCAAACAGACGCCGGGACCGTTATATCAACCTTTTAGTATCACCATCTTGTCTGTTGTATCCGTTTGGGCGGATTATATGTGTACAGTTGTATATGTATATATGGTAGAGGTATCACGAGCCAGATGATAATGCAGGCGGCTAATTAGACGCATAAGGAGCAGTAATAGTAGCGCAAATAAGCAGAGGTTTTGTTTTACTACTACAGTACCTTCTATTATTCAAAGGAGCGGATATACATATATATCAGGTCTTAGCATGATAGGGACTCCATGAATAGATAAAGGGGTTCGCAAAGAAGAAACAAACAAAGATATAACTCGTGATGATATTGATATCAGCAGGTTGAACGGATATACTAACTACATACATATATGTATACCAAAGAAAGAAAAAGAAATAAGACAGCCAAATGATCCAAGGACGTCGTTCGACATGAATAAAGCATGAAGATGTTTCGTTCGGAGGCGGAATAGCGCTCTATTTACAAAAGTGCCGAGTTTCCTAGTTTCTTTTTTTGTACTAAATGGGTTTATGAGAGTGCCGAGATCTTATAGCTGGCACATATACATCCGATTCAATACCGGCGATCGCCAAACATTGATGATGATGATAATAACAGTGGAAAAACAAAAGGTTTCTGTTGGGTCAACTTGGTATATTCTGATACGATCAAGTAAGTCTTGCATAGACTCTTAAAGCACATCATAGGGTTGACATGTTATGCTAAAACGTTTTCAAGTTACGCTTTTGGGACTCGGTGTGTCGATTCAGACAAGGCACAGAACTGCTGCTCACGGCTTCGTCTGTTAGTAAAGATATGATTTACGCTATCAATATGCTAACTATGCTTGACTTGGCCCAGGTCACAGAGCTAAGTTAACAGAGAAAGAGGAAAAAAACACCATACAAAAAAAAAGCTTTGACCTTGAGTCTGCCAGCAAAAAAAAAAGTTTAAGACGGCCAACTGAACAGACATAACAGCATAAAACATGCTAGGAAGCCCCTTCTTTTTTCAAGTCCGCGCTTTAGACTGCTACAGATATACCCAATAAAGCGTGAAGTGGTCTACAATACAGGTGCTTGAGCCTCTGATAACACGACAAAATATGATTCAAAGACGAGCAGAAAGACGGTACCGAGTAAACAGGTTCATACAATGCTACTTTGTTTTGTATTATGCAACCGCAAGGGCTGTAACAGTTGGTATGACTAAGATATGAAGTGAAAAAAGAAAGAATATATAGTTAGTTATACCTAAAAACAAAAACAAGAAAAGCCAGGCATAGTGAGCATTGGTTAGCCTGAGGCATAATGTGACAGGCTTTTCTGTGGCCTTGACAAGTGCCCACCATTTGCTGAATAGCATACTAGCAGTTGGTTAGTATAGTATAACTTCAATGTCACTAAGTTGGAAGATGGCACGATGTCTGTATGACCAGCTGTGGCTCTAGCCCTAGAAATAGCGTATCTTGCGCATTACTGTTTTGGAGGTTTAGTTGCCAAGGCCCTATTCACGGTATACTTGTCAAGATATATTTATCGGTTGGATGGAGCGGCATTTATCAAAGTGAGGTCTTGTTGATCGGTATAGATTTAGACACTTTTTAAGATTTTTGTCCTATATCTCAGGTTATTTCGCAAGGGTTAAAATGGGTGGCTTATTAAATGTGTGGGTCCAAGGGTCTAAAACCCAAAAATAAAGCAACAGTGTTTTACCAAATATAATAAGGATATAATAACGACACTCAATTTGACAAAAAAGGGTTATGATAAAAAAAGACATTCAAAGATCATGTCATGCAAGAAAAACATGTTGTTAGCTGAATAAAATAAACAAGATGTTATTGCACAGCTGACT
>RHDR01000517.1:0-23086 GCA_009806295.1 Davidsoniella neocaledoniae
CTCCCCCGCCACGGGCCTCGTCGTCGACGCCATACCGCGCCCAAGCTGGATATGGCTCGCAGATGGGTGGACGTGGTGGTCCTGCATCAGGCAGAGGTCGTGGTGGCGGCCAGTACAACAACCGGCAGCAGCAACAGCAGCATCACACGTCTACTTACCGCGACTCTGCGAGTACCTATGCGCACTCTGCAGCAGCAGCGACTGCTGGTTACAACCATGGCCAATATCCTGGATATTGGTCCGGTGACCATGCCCACTCGGCTGCTTCCGCGTACCAGCAACCGCCCCCGCCTCCGCCTCCACGGGCGCATAGCATTCCTGTTTCTACTACTTCGAGCTACTTCGCGCCCTATGGACAGCCGCAATATGCCCCCCAGCCAGTGTATGGGGAATCAGGTTATCCTGATTCGTATAACGCGCACTATGCGGCGCAACCCCCCCGCTCAGTGGCCTGCTGCTTCTGGCCATCCCGTGCCCTTCACTAGTGGCGGAAATGGTAGCCGCGGTGGACGTGGCGGCTTTGGCGATCGTGGCAGTGGCCATCGCAACAGCCATAGTGCTACTGAGCAGCAGCACTCCATAGCTAGCCGCTATGGCCAGCCATCATTCGACCACCGTCCTTCTGGTGCTCAGGCCTACAGATTTGGTCCCCCTCCTGCCCCTCCTACTTCTACTACTGTGCCATCAGAACATTTCAAACCCAACCACCATCACAACCACCAGAACAGTTCAGGCCAGCGTGGCCGTGGACGTGGTGGTGGTGGTTTCCGTGACGGAAATTCGCGCGGTGGTCGTGGAAATCACAACTTCCAGGGCGGTCATCACCACCATGGAAACCACTCCAACAATAACAATAACAACAACCATCACCATAACTCCAAGTCGCATGGCCAGCACTCCTATAAGAAGCATAACAATGCTGAGGACAGGGAAAAGGATAAGGATAAGCCTACCAAGGACAAAAATAATTCTAACAGTGGAAACACCAACAACAATAACCACAACACTCACAAGCCTGACCTAGTGGCGGCAGGCAAAAAGAAGAAGAGAAAGACGAACACCTTAGGCCTGACTCCCGGCGATGAAAGTGCATCTGACAATGATGAAGGCGAAGAGAAGTATCTGACCGAAATGATGGGCCAAGAGACTATGCTGTAAGTTCTTCACAACTTTTCTCTTTCGTTTCTTAGCTCAAATTTTTTTTGACCCAAGAATACGTCATGAATATCTCGCCTTAGGTAATAAACAATACTGACATGATTTGCCACAGGATCACCGATCTTCCAGCCTATGTCAACGATCGTCGCAAAAACTTCCCTACCAAGGAGCGCGTTGAGGCCAAGAAGGCTAGCGAAGAAGCTGCCAGAAAGGAGGAAGCCGAACGGGAGGATGCTGTGCGACTTGAGAAACAAGCCGAAAAGCTTCGTCGTCAGCTTCGGAAGGTTGAATCTTCCATCAAGCGTAAGCGTGATCAGCAAGATGAGGGCGATGAGTTGCGCCAGTCGTCATCGGATTCCGAAGATGATGAAGAGGAAGCTGCTAGAAAACGCCAGGCCGAGGAAGACAAGAAAGCGGATGTCACGAAACACTGCAAGTATTATTCTACTGGAGGTAATTGTGGTAAGAAGGGCAAGTGTCGCTTCGTTCATGACCCGGCCGTACGCGATGCAGCGCTTAGAGAGAAGGAAGCTAACAATGGCAAGATGACAATTCGCCAGCGGTTGATTCTCAATGATAAAGAGCAGGAAGATCTGTCGATTCTCGAGTCTATAGATTACCTGCGCCAGAAAGGCCTAATGGCCAAGGCTAGCATCATCTTGACTAAGCCCCCCATATCCCCCTCCTAAGGAGCCCGTTGTCTCCCCTGAAATTGAGGATGAGATTGACATTGCCGAAGACGATGGTGCTATGGCCGAAGAATTGTCAGAGAATGGCGAGCCCGTCAAGTTCGAAAGGCTCGAGCTAGACGCTACTAGCACTGGAAACACAACACCATCAGCAGGCTCTGCATCGAGTGCTACCCGGAGCAGTAGCAGCAACGGGCTTCCTCAGAAGCCGCCCTCGTCTGCCGTACCTGCTGGAAAGCCGCAAGCAAAGCGGTCGAATTGGGGCAACTACATGAAGTCTGAGGATATGCCTTGATATTTGTTTTTCGTTTCCTTTCTTAGCTTGTCTAGGTGTATTCCCCCTTCTTCTTCTTCTTCCTCTTCATTCCTTTCTTTTCCCCTCTCATCGCTCGAGTTTTCTTTTCTCATTGATCATAATTTTTCATCTGACGCTAGACAAGCGCCCACGTCAACTCATCCAGTGACTGGTTTCGAAGCTTTTTTTGCTTTTCCCTAAATCCGTATTACTTACCATTCTTCTTTTTATCTCTTTTCTTTTGTTTCTTTCGTCTGTACACATTTGCTTAGTTTCAAAATGTGGTTTATTTATCTGTTGGTTTATTTCTTTTTCATCTCTGATTCCTTTTTAAATGGGGAGTTTGTGTGATTTTGCTGTCATATAAGGGCCTAATGATGGTTAATCTCAAGTTACAACTTGTTGACAAACTTTATTTTCTTGTATTTCCAGGGTCAAGTTTTTTTCTTATAATTTCTTTCCCATCACGTTTGTTTTAATTTCTTCTGGATTCAATTCGATAGCTTTCCATAGGCAACAAGTTTCAATAATAGAAACATCAAAATGCACCGAATATTTACTCATATATCACATCATTTATCATTTATCATTGTTCTTAACTTTTGAAAGATATTTTATGTCATCATCCACTTTTCATGACTTGTGTATTGAACTAGGCATGGCAATATCTACATATCATAGTGAACGATAATCAAAACTTGTATATTTATATTTATATATTTGTTCCATTCATATATAAACAATCTTTTTCCCTTTCCTTACCTTGAACCAACTGATATATGATAATAATACACTATTGTTTATTCCATGAATAATACCTATACTTCGAAATTTTATATGCCTTAAACTAAGTTTAAGAGGCATCAACATCAACCCATGATTTACGGGCTCTGATAGCCGCTCCACGAACAAGACGGACTTTATCTCCGGATGCGACAGCTAGATTTCGCTTAACACGTGACGCCATATCTGCTAGGTGTCTATGATCAAATTTATCCGGCATTTGACTTAATAGTACTAATGCTGACTTGCGCGCTAGAGGGGGCACATGTGTAGTCGTATCCGTAGTTATTACACGTAGACAGACTTGAATGACGCTCTTGGAATGACCTTCGAGTAGCGTGGGACTAGCAGTCATGATATTCTCAAGGACAGCTAGGGCTGGTGCTGCAATTACGGAGAGGGGAATCGTGCTGAGGGCAGCCAGGGCTGTACGTACGAGGGCCGGGGCATCGTCGTCACCATATACAGCGAAGTTGAGATGCTTTACAGCTGCGAGAATGGCAATGGTAGCTTGTTCAGCAGCGTGCTTCTGTTGGGCGACATTGTCGTCAGTTGTGCTGTCAAATCGTCTGGGTAATGCTGATTCCTTTAGCATGGGAGCAAGGATCTCGATGTAAGCACGTTGTGTCCATGTAGGCTTTGTCTGGCCGTGGAAGGCCTTGGAAAGGCGTGGCTTGGATGCAAACAGGTAATCGAACCAACCCGAGTATGTTGATCCAAAGGCAGGGTTAACTGGTAGAGTGCGTAGTGTTGCTAGAGTGGAAGAAAGTGCAGATCCCGTGTAGCGTCGTAGAGCACCGGCGAGTAGACCATAGACAGCATTGGCAACACTGTCCTGTTGGTCAGATGAGGTAGAAATCAGTGCTATTTTTGACTCTAGCAAAGACAAAAGTTGGGGGCTCTTCTCAAAGGCATGCTTGTTAGCTAAAACAGTAAGCCAGTAGGCACGATCTGGCGAGGGGTTAGATACGGATGCCTCGAGGCTCTCGGCAATGATGCTCTCGCCGATCCCACCAGCGGTAAAGAGCTCGGAGACGACCTTTGGACGCAGAGCTTGAAGTACGCTGGTAGACTGCTCCAAGCAAATAGGAAGGCGAGCGCCAACAGTCGACGATGGATCTAGAAGAGCCGATGAGACTTCACTGTGGAAAAGAACAAAGACATTTTCGTGCAAGGCGAGAAGCTTTTGTTGATTTTCAGTGAGTTCGCCAATGATATAAGTTGTTAACTGACCCAGGAAAAAAGTAAATCTGCGACTGGAATCTGAGTTGTCGTCAAATGGCTTGGCCAGAGATATTTGGCCAGATGTTGCAGACAGAACCCGACGGGATAGACTGTAAACGGCGTACATGCCTATAAGGAGGATATCAATGTTGACAGCATCAGAACCTTCAGCAGACACATCGACTGATGCATCAGAGCTCGGGGTAGATTCTCCTTCAGATGTCGCAAGACTGGGGAACCTTGTGCGCACATATGAAACCCAAGTCTCTTTCGTGACGTTCTCAGGTAGCCCAAGAGCTGTCTTTTTGGGCCACTTGGCGTGATATGCGTCGCTGAAATTCATAAATGCTGCTTGTAGGGCTGTGAGGTAGACAGACCATGACGGATCAGAGAATCCACCAGTCTTTTGAGCTGCCGTGATTTCAGAGTCTAGCGCATTGAGTAGGCGTGACACAATGAGAAGGAAATGAGCATAGATAGATCCAGACTGTGGTAAGCCTGAACAACCAATGAACGCAACACGCGAAGTCAGAGCCACGAATGCGTCATTAGCGATGCCGCTACGGCCAGCACTGAGAGCAGAATGTACCAACTGACCATATCCAACAGGCCATGATACAGATATTCTCTGCATGGCCTCGACAATATCTTGCATTACATCTTCTGAAATATTAGTAGGCTCAACAAGCATGTTGGAGAGTTCTGTAGAGATGGACTGGCAGGTTTCCGCGGAGAGAAGAAGGCTGCTGTGAGTAGCTGAAGGTTGTGAGACCAAAAGACCTAGAGCACGGATAGAATTATTGTTGATCTCTGATCTTTCTGCAAGTAGCTTCTTGAGTGTTGTATCATACAGACTGGAAAATGTAGGATCAACGGCCTTGAAAACAAGCAGTTCTTCATCAGAGGCACCCTCTGGCCGCTGGAGATATAGGAGCCGGATAGCTAGAACTGAGCTTAGTAGCGTCAACAGAGCCGATGCATGATCTGGAGATTTGGTGTGGCGAAGAGTATCTTTGATGTGATTCACAATCGGCGCAACGAGGGGAGCAAAGGCCGCAAACTTGGCGCGCATCAACGCTACCAAGAGCTTTCCAGCGCCAGCGGCGTATGTTGGACTGCTGAGATCATCGGTACATTCACGAAGAATCGAGAGCGCAAAGGTTTGGAGATCGTCGTTTTCTAGCTTCTTGGCGAGGGTAGTGAAGAGATCAAGTGTGGCATCGATGGTGTCGTCGACGTCGCCGTTGCGTACTTCGTACTTGAGGGCGCTCCAGATGCGGTCAGCGTAGGGTGCAATGTTGGTCTTGGGGTTGTCGTAGTGGTTGATTGCTGCATCCAAAGTGCGCAGGATATCAAGCTAGGTGGGGGGGTAGTAACATTAGCATGGGACTGAAGAAAGCGGAACTCATTCCATCCTACCTTGACATTAACCGTCACACCAGTCCCCTGTTCGATTTTACTTAGCAGAAACGGGAA
Source organism: Davidsoniella neocaledoniae (assembly GCA_009806295.1). Lineage (NCBI taxonomy): Eukaryota > Fungi > Ascomycota > Sordariomycetes > Microascales > Ceratocystidaceae > Davidsoniella > Davidsoniella neocaledoniae. Next base: position 5,626 of record RHDR01000517.1, read on the forward strand.
GGCGTGGGGAGCCATCTCAGAGCTTGCTGTAAAGCATTCTCTAAGCGCAAGTTTCAGATCATCGGCCGTAATTCCGGTCGGGCTTTGGGAAGCTCTCAGGGAGATAGGGAAATAGGCAGAGAAGGCGGTGAAGATTTCTTGGCATAGGTCCTTGGGCGGCGCAAAGTCTTTGAGGAAGATGGCCAGCAAGCCAAACCAGCGTATAATGTTCTTGGGGTCACGCTCAGAGTGACACATAGCTATCATCTCCTTGATGAAGACGGGGTCGTCGGCCTGTACAGAACGCAGGTTGGCGGCAATGCGTGTATCAGTTACGCAGGTAGTGAAGAAGTCATAGACAGCCAGACGAGTGACGGGGATCTGATCACGGAAGTCGTCGCCCATGGCGCACACAGCGTGAAGCATACCGGAAGCAGCATCGGGCGGGAAGAACTTCATGGTAGTCAAGGTGGTCAGTGCCTTTGACGAGGGCAGAATGCCACTCCGGTGGTCAATAGTGAACATGGAGCTGAAGTAGGTAATCAGGACCCTAACTAAAGACGGACAAGCAAGAATGCGGTGAGCGGACGAGAGAACAACGGAAATGACATGGATCAGGAAGAACGCGGGGATGTCTGCTTACGTTGGTCAAGGCGTAGGAAGTCCTTGTCGAGAAGCCGCAGCGTGGTAGAGAGAAAGTCCAGGGCTGGTGACGGGATTTGAGGCGGTTAGCTGTGATGTCAGAGCGGCAGCAGATGCTAGATGCGAATGCATGAAGATAGACAAGAAGGTCTAGAACCTGGGGAAGTAAATACCTCGTGCTCTGGCGATGCGGTCGCCTGAACCTGCCTCGGCGTCGTCGCCAAGAATCCACGGCCTCACACTCTCAACCCATTTGCGCACGGGATTGGAAGCTCTTGGCGAGGCCTTGATAGCTGTTCGGGGGAGGAGAAAAGATTAGCAGTGGGAGCAAGAAACAGGATAATCAAGTAATAGCAAGTGCACGCGCCCCTCGCTTGCGGCAGTTGAAGTTCCAGAAAACACGAAGCCTGGAAACGAACGACGATGATGCGTGCCAGAGAGTGTTCTGAACCATAGAACGCAGTAAAAGAACGGGATATAGGCTTGATATCTTACCTGCGGCAGCTTCGGCGGCCAGGGCATCGCGCACTAGATGCTCGTCCTCAAGTACGAACTTGAGGGCCAGCTGGTCGAAGTCGGCCATAATAGAGAGTACACCGAGATAACTAGGCTGGGGGACGGTCGGACAAGAGACAAGGCTAAGCCTGAGTAAGCCTGAGTAAGCCTGGGTGAGTCTGAGTGAGTCTGAGAGCGAGTGTCTTTGAGTGAGATATGAGAATCCCCGGATTAGCAGATGTGAGAATATACAGCTAAGTATATGCAGCTCTAGGGCTACGGCCTTGTTTTGTTTGCAATGCTTGTTTGTTTGGTGGAGGGACGAGAACGGCGCTTGCTAGGGTCTAGAGCAATAGGCCGGGGCGAATGAACGAGGCAAGCGAATAGGCCAGAAGACAGAAGAGAACAAAACAAGCCCTGATCTTTCCAAGAGATGCCTGTGGTGTTTATCAATTGTTGATGTAGTATAGTTGCACTTGCACTTGCATATGATCACACATATATTGCTTATGCCTGGCCTATGACTGGTCGCCTGCAATCTCTTGAATCCTGGATCACAAGCCTGGCACTGTATCCCACGGTATATCTAGGACTAGATGATAAATCAGTTATAGTGCTATGGGCTAGCTCGACATTCTTATCATAGGGAACTAAAAAAGAGTCAAAGTGGTGACAGGGTCTGTATGGAGGGGTCCTGGCAGAATATTTCATCTGTGGGCGGTGAGCCCCTATCGAGCCAATCAGAAGCCGGCGCGCGTTGCGGTTGAACCGAGCACCTTACCGTTTCAGGCAAGAGACGATGTCACTACCGATTTTTTTCTTTTGTTTTTTTTCTGGCTCAATGTGGGGGGGGTGGGCAACTTTGAGTAATTGCCTACGTTCTGTAGGCTGTTAGCGAGTAACTGCTAGGGTGTGATTCTAGCTCTGGCTTATATGACTATAAAACTTAGACCGTCTCCGGGCTTCGGCGACACGGCCCGCCTACTAGAGTCTTAATTTTCTTTTTCTTCTATACTTGTGTCTTTTGCTTGCCAGTAGCTGTACATATTTTAAGCTTCCTTTGCTTCTTTCGACTCCGATTCTCCCATCTGGGCCTCTCCGCTTCCCTCTCGTCGCCGTAATTTACACCGAGTACTAAACCTCTCAGCCTCTAATCGTCTCGCCATTATCACTATGCCCGATACCATCACCGTCCCTGCCCCCGCCGCCGTCGAGGCTGGCCCCTTGTCATCGGCTAGTCTGGCTCCCTTGGCCTGCAAGACCATTCTCGCCAACAGCATTGCTAAGAACTTGCTGTCGGAGGTGCACAAGAGCCTCGAGGCGCTCGGCAGAACGCCTCTACTGGTTGCTTTCCTTGCCAACGAAGACCCCCATGCCATGCAGTACGCCGAGTGGTCCAAGAAGACATTCGAGGAGAAGTAAGTCTATGGGTTATCCACCGTTCGCTGTTTACCATGACTTGCTAACAATCTCGGTACAGTGGTTTCGCTTTCGAGCTGCGCAAGGTCGACAAAGAAGATCTCGAAGAACGCATCCTTGAAGCCAACGAAGACAACAACGTAGACGGCATTCTTGTCTACTACCCCATCTTCCCCGGAAACCTCATGCACGACAAGTACATCCAGGAGTCCGTCTCGCTGAACAAGGACGTCGAGGGCCTGTGCCATACCCACCTAAAGAACATGTACCACAACGTCCGCTTCCTCGATGCGCCATCCAACACCAAGAAGTCCATCCTTCCTTGCACACCACTAGCCGTCGTTAAGATCATGGAGCATCTGCAGCTATACAACCCGCTGCTAGCCTACGGCAACCGCCTATACGGCAAGACCATTACCGTCATCAACCGCTCCGAGGTTAACGGCCGCCCATTGGCCGCGCTACTGGCCAACGATGGTGCCACTGTCTACTCAGTCGATATCACCGGTATCCAACTATTCACCCGTGGCCAGGGCATCCGCCAAAAGCGCCACCAGGTCCACGACAAGGAGGGCTGGGCCCTGAAGGATGTCCTGCCACTAAGTGATGTTATCATCGGTGGTGTGCCTGTCGAGTCGTTCAAGATCCCTACTGATCTAATTCGGGAGGGTGCCGTGTGCATCAACTTCTCATCTTACCGCAACTTCGACGGCCCGGCCATCAAGGAGCGCGCCTCTATCTATGTGCCTTCGGTCGGCAAGGTCACTATCGCCATGCTGCTACGCAACCTACTGGTAAGTATCGCTAACAAAAGCATATAAGAAGAAACTTGACGTACTAACTACTCTTTTAGCGCTGCATCACTAATAAGACCGAGGAAACGACTATCGAGGAGAAGAAGACAGACGCGTAAATCAACTGATCACGTTATTGATATTGCGGTGGAGGCAGTTACTTCATTTTTATGTTACACACAGAGGTTTGGGACGTTGCACGGTTCGGGAGTTATTTCTTTGATTTTCTTCATTATGTTTGTTTTTATTTCGTCTTCTTCTCTTCTTTTCCTATTTTTCGACAAACAGAACATCTGCATTTTCGGAATCCTGCATTGATGTCGTGCGACTGGTTTCGCTCGGTAATTGTTCGCTTGGCAATCGATGATCTGCGGTTGCCTGTTTGTTGGGCCTTTTCTGATAGACAAAAGTGATTTGATATTACTACAATGACTACAAATACTCAATCCATTACCATAATTTGAATCTGCTGCTATCACTACTACTTGGCTCTCTATCTTACTAACTTCGCATTCATGCCGACAATGCATCGAACAAGATCCCAGTCACCATTCGCTCCTACCCAGTCCGTCACAACAACACCCGTAGCTCCATCTCCAACGCCTAGCTGCTTCGGTCCTTTGCCTGAGATGCCGTGGCGTCCACATAGATACTCCACAATCGACGGATTCAGCTTAGCCGCGATGCGCTCTGGCCAGCAGTTGGCATTGAAGAAGTTGCTAGCCGTGAGGAAGTTCACAAATATGTGATCTCCGTTTCCACCGCACTCAGCTGCGCGCTCAAGATGTGCGCAGCTCAAGTTTTGCTTCTTTTCAATATTGGTGCTTTCAGATATTTCGTAGAAATCCTGCACACGTACAAGACCGCCGGCTGCCAACGCATCCTCACAGTTGTCAGGCCATGGGGCCGCCTGGATTCCGCATCGGCCCTTGTGGTCGTCATGTGGGCCAAAGCGGCTCATCAACACGATTTTGCCACGTGCTTCACCAAGGGACGGGATACGGTTCTCTGTCCACCACCGCTCAGGCTTTCCGGGAATATACCGGTCGTGTATATGCTTGCCCAGGTCTCCATCAGTGCCCTTGCCAGTACCCTCACGTTTAACACTAATGATAACTATCTCGCTAGGGTTACTATCTAAGAAGGAATACACGGGGTCAAGCAGGTCTTGGAAATACTTGTTTCCAGTTAGACTAATAGGGAATACAGAGTGAACCAAAGTGAGGTCGCTCTTTTCAGCGTCTACCGAGACGCGAATGTCCAGAAAGCGCACACCATTGGCAAGTTGGTCGGCCACGTCGACCGCTTGGCAGCGAACACTAGGTAGCGCCACATAGCAAGTCGGGCTATTGTGTGTACCAGGAATAGACAAGCGTGTCAAGTTAGTATCATCTGTCAGTTCACCCATCCAACGGTCTAGTTGCGCCGATGAAAACAGAGTTACTAACCCCGTGGAGTGCACATACACTGCCGTTATCTTGAGTTCACCACCATCGACAGCACGCAGCTCCTGGCTCTTCTTGCTTGGACTTGGCACGTCAGACTCATATTTCTTGCCGTCATGCTCGATATGCAGACGGACGACTTCATGGCTTGGTTTATCAGGGACGGCGATATCGGTCTCACGTGCCTCAAAAGCTGGGAGATCGACTTCAGTATCCTGTGAGTGTTTGGCATCGCCATTCACTACAAGCCGAGTACGCGAAAAATCAGTGGCGTTTAGAAATGATGAGACCGTGCCCATCATATTGCCAAATGTGGTGCCGACTGGCTCTTTAAAGCCCGAGAAGCGGTCGATTTTGACCAGCCTCAAAGACTTTGAGGTCAAGTTACGAATTGTGATGTTGGTCATATTGGAGATGACGATAGAGAGAAGTAGCTTGTCAAAGGACGGCTAGTGGGCAGGAAAGAGTAAATTTAAGGTTGTTCGACAAATTGCAGAGTTGCACTATTATCTTTATTGGTTCTAAAATGAGAGAAGAATAAAGAACTTAATAATAATGGTGAAAATCCAAAGCTGGTTCCCTCAATATGGCGGGCGTTGTACGAATATAGTTATAAGACTGATATCGAGGTGTGAGAGCGGTGAACATGAAAATGTCCGAGAACAATGGCCTTGAATGAGCAGGGTGGGAATTAAGCCTTTTTAAAAGGCTTTATAGCTACTTAAACTTTTTCCATAAGCTTTACCAGCCTCCACTATAGTTTACGGCTACTCTACTTGTATATAATACATCTCTATATAGCCCGCCGCCAAGCCGGAATGCCCAAGCAGCTTCTTGGACTCTTACTTCCTTTTTCCAGCTGGCTACTAACGGCCAGCAAATACGAACTAGTCGAAATGCAACCAATAAGTAACTCGAGACATACAAAAACAGCCCTATTTATAGCTAGGCTTGCTTCCAAAACTCGCCCCGCTCAGCTCGGCCAGTTATTCTTATGAGCCAGCGCCCTTTGAACAACTAAGCTACGCAGGTCTTAGCTGGGCGATCCAGGGTGTATCAAATTAAATGACGATCTACAGCTCTAGTGTCGGTGAGTCAGCTATCGTCGTCGTTACTGTGAAGGAGGAAATCTGGAGAAAGAAGAGCCACAAGTATAGGGTTTAGCAAGGGTTTTTAACCCCAATAGTGGGGCTTATCCGTTAGGGCAGATTTGTGTGCAATCAATTGGAATTAGTAGCAGTAACACTAGGAACCAAATAAACAAATTCAAGGCAAGGCAAACGAGACTAAAGCTTAGTTTCACCTTAGCAAACAAAGCAGAATCATAAGTCAAGTTATTGATGGACTTACGAACAGAATTGTTTTTAGAGATCTGATCTCCAAGAATCTAAGAATCCCCTTGTACTATTGTTTTGTTGAGCTTCATCACCTAATCTGGTGCCTTCTAGTATCATTTAGTCGATTCAATAATCCAATGCCCAAGCTGCTTGCTAGGCCAAATTGAAGTCAATCGTCGCCGTCATCACGGCCTTGTATCGAAAACTAACATTCCATCCTGCAAATTATTATCACTGCCCTCACCTGGGCATAGGCAGCTGTCTACCATTGAGTACGACCAACTCATCGCCCGGCATATTCAACCCGATTTGGTGCCCCCCCCCAAATCAATCACAGCTATCTGGCACTAGCTAGCAGCCTGGTCAAGTCTTGCAGCATTGCGTAGCCGAGCCAACTGCCGGCATCTATTCCCATCCCATTTATATTCGCTTCAGTGGGTATTGCAGTGATACCGCCTTCGATTGGAGCGACTTAGATCACTCTTTATTCTTTTTGCTTTGTCTGCTTTAGCTGCAATGGCCCCGAAAAAGAAAAAGCCCGCTAAGGGCAACCCCGCTCGTGGCTTCGCTACCACTTCTATCGCCTCAAAGCCCCGAGTCGAAGCTGTGGACCTCGAGGGTACCAAGCCTGCAGATGCTAGCGTTGAAGCCGGAGCCAAAGGTGGTTCTGCAACTGTACCTGCCCCTGGCGGAAAGGCTGCTTCCGCTGGTACAGAAGTCGGAGCTAAGGCTGGAACAAAGACGGCTAACTCCGGTAGTGGTATTGGCCCATCTGCGTCCACTTCCGCTTCCATCGCAACTGGTGCTATCGCTGCCACTGGCACTTCTGCTCCCGTATCCGAACTAACGGCCGAAGAATTTGCAGCCCAGCTGGAAGAATCTGAGCTGCAGATTCTTGTTGACCAGAATGCCGTCAAAGTACGCCGTGATGCTAATCGCCAGCAGGGCCGTCTGGAGACAGACCGGCGCCTGTTGCGCGGTCAGGCAGACCCGATCAACAGCCAGAAATGGCTGCCACAGGAAATTGTCGACCGCGTGATGGACTTGATCCTGGCTGAGAAACGCTTTGGATCAGGCCATAGCTCGTCATCATCGTCCGCACAATCTTCGGCTTCGGCATCAAAGGCCCAGCTGGAAGATGTTCTATCTATACGGCTCTGGACTCTGGAGCAGGTGCTTATTGGGTTGGGATTTGTTGAAGAAAAGATCCATCTTGCCGTGAAGGCAGTCCTGGATCTCAACCTGGACCCAAACTTGACTGCCAAAGATAGCGTATGGGGCTTGGAAGAAGCATTGGAATGGTTTGCTAGAGAGTGCCCACTCGAAGAACTACCGCAATACGAACCCCGCGAAATCCCCCGCGGTCGTGAGAAAAAGTCGGCTGCTGGTAAGCTATAACCATCTAAATACGTACCTTGTTTCGGTATCAGGCCCACTAACAACGTCTCTAATAGAATCTGTCCCTCCGTCTGGACAAGAAACTCCTCGTCAACCCAGCCCGTACACAAAAAAAGCACCGGTACCCACCAAAAACAAAAATGTCGGCTCAGAAGAAAAAGAAGAACAACGTGGTCTACGATCTGAGTGACATTGAACCTGAAGACTTAGCTCCACAGTACTTGGAGACCAAAACCAAGATTCTTGAAATCGAGTGCATGCGCAAGGGCCCCAAGAACAATGCCAGCTCGCTGCCCAAGGCGGAAACTGCAACTCTCGACCGCCTAAAGGCCAAGCTATCGAGAATAGAAAACGATATTCTTTTCGATAAGTTTTCCAAGATAGAAGCCGATGAGCTTTGGAAAACCAAGCGTCTTGTCTTGGAAAAAGAGTTTCATTTAGCACGCCAGGCTAAAATCAAGGTAGAAGCAGAAGCAGTCAAAGCTATGGCTGAGGAAGCTGCTGAACGTCTCAGGACTGATGCTGAGGTTAAAGCTGCTGGGGAAGTACAAGAAACTGAAATCAGCGAGGCTGATAAACTGGCACAGGAAGCTGAAAAAATGGCAGCAGAGTTGCTAGCCGAAACTGGAGAGGATGATGACATGGACATCGGCGATCTATTTAACAACCTCCCGCGCCTGGAAACTAACGAAAACGGAGAATCAACGACTATCACTTCCGACAAGAACGGCAATACTATCACGATTCGTGACTTTGGCACTCCTTCCGGCCAAAACAACATGACGCTGCTGGAGGCACTCTGTAAGCGACTAGAAAAGGGATTTGACAAGAGATCACTGAAGTCCATCGTCATTTCTGAGGTCCCCTTTGCTGTGCGGCATCTGATTGCCATTCAGTGGACTAAACCCCAGACTCTTCCCGCTGAGGCAGTAATCCCCGAGGTATTGGTGTACCAAAGCCCCGATCTGACGGAGTTCTCCATGGCAGCTATCGCCGCCCCGAACAAGGCGCAGTCCGAGGGATTTGCGGCCCTAGCCACCATGTTCTACCTAACCTTACTAGCTCCCCGTGAGGTCAAAACCACCTACACGGCATTGGCACCTCGATGGAAAGAGGTCTGGGACGAATGGGAAGCCGTCGAGAAAGAAAAGGGTGATAAAGTTGACCGCGATGCAATCCGTAAGATGCGAGACCTTGTTCGCCAAAAGGTGAACCGCGATTTGGAAGACGGCGTCATCTTACAGAAGGCTTTTCGAGGCCGTGCAGCGGCTAAGAAGCAGACCGATACTGAAAGCTCTACTACTAATAAGGGCGTACCCTCTGTCACCGAATCGGCAGATATCCGCAAGCTCTGGATAGAGAAGACCTCGACACCCAAGTATCAATCTATGGTGGTATGTCATCGAGTATCATAATCGCAGTGTCACTGATCGTCAACTAATCATATCTCTTTCATGAACTAGAAATTCCGCAAACAGTTACCAATGTGGCGATTCAAGAAACAGGTGCTTGAAGCTGTTGATAATCACCCAATCGTGATTATTTGCGGTGAAACTGGATGGTAAGAGCTCAGACATCACGACTAGATGTGTCACGATAGACAGCAGCTAATATACTTGCTCTATATAGTGGTAAAAGTACACAAGTTCCAGCATTCCTACTAGAGCACGAGCTCTCGCAAGGAAAGCGCTGCAAAATATACTGTACCGAGCCTCGTAGAATTTCAGCAGTGTCGCTCGCCCGCCGTGTTAGCGAAGAACTTGGAGAAAACAGGGGTGATATTGGCACCCACCGGTCTCTTGTCGGCTATTCGATCCGGCTCGAATCGAACACAACCAAGGAAACCAAGCTAGTCTACGCCACGACGGGTATTGTCATGCGCATGCTTGAGAACAACAACGATCTACAGGATATTACGCATCTAGTGCTCGACGAGGTGCACGAGCGCACTATCGACAGCGATTTCCTCTTGATCGTGCTCAAGCGGTTGATGAAGAAGCGTACGGATCTCAAGGTGGTGCTCATGTCGGCTACCGTGAATGCTGAGATGTTTGCAACATATCTTGACGGAGCTCCGGTTCTCCAGGTACCCGGCCGCACATTCCCGGTCGAGACCAAGTTCATAGAAGATGCTATCGAGCTCACCGGCTGGACCGCAGGCGAAGAAGAACAGCTGGTCTCGATTGATGACGATCCCCTTGAGGTAGACGATGAGACTGCGCCCAAGTCTCATCTAATGGCCTATCTTAACGGCTACTCGCCGACTACCAAGAACACAATTGCAAACATTGACGAGAAACGCATTGAGTTTGATCTGATAGTCCAGCTGATTGCCACAATTGGCTCTCACGCCCTATACATCAACTATTCTAAGGCTATTCTAGTGTTCTTACCGGGTATGGCTGAGATCCGCACACTCAACGATATGCTGCTGGGTAATCCCACGTTCAAGGAATGGCTCGTGTACCCGCTTCACTCCAGCATTGCCACGGAGGACCAGGAAATGGCGTTTGTTGTGCCGCCGCCAGGCAAGCGCAAGATCGTGCTAGCCACTAATATCGCCGAGACGGGTATCACCATCCCGGATATCACGTGCGTCATCGATACGGGCAAGCACAAGGAGATGCGCTTCTTGGAGAAACGGCAGATGTCGCAACTACTAGACACATTCATCTCACGTGCCAACGCCAAGCAGCGTCGTGGCAGAGCCGGTCGTGTGCAGCAGGGCATCTGCTTCCATCTATTCACCCGGTTCCGCTTTGAGAATTGGATGGCCGACTCCCAGCAGCCGGAAATGCTCCGTCTTTCGCTACAGGACTTGGCTATGCGCATCAAGGTTTGCAAGCTAGGTGGCATCGAGGAAACGCTGAATGAGGCCATGAACCCGCCATCAGCAAAGAACATCAAGAAGGCGGTCGACTCGCTCATTGACGTCCGCGCTCTGACGTCTGCCCAAGAGCTGACGCCTCTCGGTGTTCAGCTAGCCCGGCTGCCCCTGGACGTCTTCCTTGGCAAGCTGCTACTCCTCGGTACCGTCTTCAAATGTCTGGATATGTCGCTCACTGTAGCCGCTGTTTTGTCCTCCAAGTCGCCATTCCAGGCTCCGTTCGGCCAGCGCGCTCAGGCTAACAACGCCCGTATGCTATTCCGACGCGGTGATTCAGACCTACTGACTATCTACAATGCCTACTGTGCCTGGCGCAAGACTTGCTTGACCACAGGCAAGGACTTCCAGTTCTGTCGCAAGAACTACCTCAGCCAACAGGCGCTGTCCAACATCGAGGACCTCAAAAGCCAGCTAACGACAGCGCTGATCGACGCCAAGGTCCTGGCTCTTACGGACGAAGAGCGCAAGGCGCTAGATCGTGTGCGGTTCCAGTCTGGCCGTGGACGACGCGGCACACAGGCCTTTTTTGAGCTGCCGCAGCGTGTCAACGCAAACTCGGATATCGATGCTATCACGACTAGCGTCATTGCCTGGAGTTTCTATCCCAAGTTGCTTGTCAGAGACCAGCCTGGCTCTCGATCGCTTCGCAATATCGGCAACAACCAAGCCATCACGTTGCACCCTTCGAGCGTCAACAATGGTAGGTTAACAGATGCCAAGTGGCTGAGTTACTACCATATCCTCGAGTCTAAGCAGTAAGTAGAACACAGACTCGATATAGCGCAGTTTGCTATTACATCAGATGGCTAATCCTATCTCTAGTGTTTTCCATGCTCACGAAACAACAGCAGTCGATCCATTCGCCGTTGCTCTTCTCTGTGGTGACATACGCTGTGATGTAGGTCTCTTCCTTTTCTCAAGCACTGGTGTTATGAACCTTCTCTTCTTCTATATTCTAACCCTTACATAGCTGTTTGCCGGTGTTCTCATTCTTGACGGCAACCGTGCGCGTTTCTCTCTGCAGGACTGGAAGGTTATACTGGCTATCAAGACTTTGCGTTCTCGTCTCCGTGAAATCCTCACACGTTCTTTCAAGAACCCAGGAGCTCTACCGACGGTGCAACAGCAGAAGTGGCTGGATATCTGGCAGCGGATCTTCGAGCAGGACTTCGATGAACAGCAGCAACAACAGCAGCAGCAGCAAAACCAACACAAAGGGGGTGTCTCTGTTGCCTCAAAAGGAGGCAAGCGGTGATGATCAGCAAGAATCAAAAGGAAAAAGAAGGAATTAGAGTGAAACTATCTGTAAAGGTGCTCAACATAGGCCGCTACTATCACTTGACAGTAGCATTCATTGCTAATATTATCTAATATAATGGAGAGGGTGTCATGTCGTAGTCTCGAATTGCGCGTGATTTATCACGGAAATTAAGGCATGACTGACGAAAATAAAAGACAAAAGAAGTGATTCATGACTTCTATCTCTTGTAAAGAAATTTACTCTCTATCATGTAGCTTTAATCATCCCCTAGTCCCTTTAAAAAAGGAAAAACAATGATGACTACAAGTTATCTATACGAATAACCCTTATATAAACCCTTAAAATGGCCCGCCTATTCACGGACTTGGTGCTTTTCCGTAGTAATTATCTAGATATCACAAGCTCCTTCTGTTTTAAGAACGTTGGGCAGGGTTAACATTGTCTCATACAAACCCAACAGTTTTTTTGTTTTGTTTGCGTGATCAATGCTGGTTTTTTTTTTCTTCTTCTTCTCAAATTCCCTCCCCAATTCCTTTTTAAAAATTTTAAATCATTAATCTTATGCAGTTATATAGCCATGAAGATGTACCCATTCCTTCTTGTTTCTTGATTCTTTTCTCTTTCAAGATCCGAAAAGAAATTTAAGAAACATCAAGCTTTTTATGCCAAGACGGGAAGATTATTTGCTGGAAACAAATTAATTCTTTGATATTGGCTTCGGAGTGGAAAAAGTCTTGGCTTAGGAATCAAGTTCATTTTTGTGCTACATTCACTTATTTACTCTCATATCAACATATCATGATTTGTTGTATCTTGATATACTGGTGTTCTACTTTTATATGTTGTATCATGTATTTATTTAGGCTAATTAGTCACTATACAAACAAGAGCACTAAGCGGTCTGTTCCTATCTCCCGTCCTTTTACTCTCTTATTCTTTCATCTTCCTGCTCACTATTAACAGTTACAACATCTGATTCTCTGCTTATTTTCTTATCGGTAAAAGTGCCATCATCGTAAGGATCACCTGGCAAATAGCAAACTCTTAGTTTCATCCCGGATGGCCCATTTAGTTTTGGGATTTTAATTGGCGTGTAGTCCATGGTCATTTCATTTAGCTTCGCTACTACCTTGATATAATTAGGTTCTGACCTACATAGATTCTTTTTTCGGTCGGTAGTCTGCTGAGTTACAGTATGGGTCGTATGCATATGCACCAAGTTCTAGAGGCGATTCGGCTTTTGTTATCAGCCATTCGATTAACTACTACTTTTACATATTATTCCTTCTACGTACTACTAGTCAGCCATAAGACGCATTCTCACGGCTCTGAAAGCAGAAGAAGGTACGCTATAATTCCCTGAAAAAGTGCTTATCTTTGGATGTAACCCTATCCGCCATGCGACGTCGTACCTGTGACTCTAGCTGTCCGTCAAATCTAGTAGTAATAATCTTCTACTTGTTGATGTATTACACATATCTGGCTGTTGACTGCTGTCTTATACGTAGGATTCCCTTGTCTTAAGACTAGCAAGTCTAGGATAGGCTTAGTTAGTCGATGAAAAAAAGGTACTTCTACGGACTATCAAGAGCTGGATGATACGGTCAGAACTTCCAGGGCCTCCATATATAATATGTCGTATATACGATATATCTATGGTGCTAGTATTGTACTCATATGGAGTATTAGCGTTCTTGTCTCGTCTCTATGACTGAATGTCACGTCTTTACCACGCAAAGAAACGTCTACTACTACCTTCTACTTCTTCCTTGGGATATACAAAGGTTCTTTTGAGTGTGAAGAATCTATCGTCTGTATCTGTCATACATATAGCCTATGCCATGTCAACGCAGGGTTTGTTCTAGATTCCTTGATCCATTGAATGCTGGAGATATGGAAGAGATTGATAGATCTGGATAGCATCAGAGATAGGTTGTATTTCTGAGGCAGGCCGGAAGAGCATCATAAACACACATTATTTGCTTCAACTATCACCACAAACCATACCATATATGGTATCATCCCCATCACGGAAGTCTTCTCAAGGCTTTACTATACCGTCCGATATCGCGCTGTTAGACTTACAATAGTTTCTTCGTTTAATTCAGGTGGTGACAAGACGTTGCAAAGTCTGTTGGGTACCTTCGTCATTGCAACCCTCTCCCCCCCCTCCTCCTCCCCTTCTATAGTCGACTCAACAAGACTTTTGAAACCTCTCCACTGGCAATCTTTTTCAAGAATCTTCTATTTCCCTCAGTTACCGGCTTTCATCCATCATGTACCAACCAACCTGTCATACTTTCGCTTCATTGCGGGTACGATCGTTGATCTGCATTACATATTCGAGCAGGGCCAAGGGACCAGGCTTCCAGCTTTTTTTTTGTTTTCTCCTTCCTAGTTGTATCTACCTACGTATTCGAGTCTTTGAATTTAAACAAGGGGGAAGGATAAGAAGAAGAAGAAGAAGAAGAAGAAGAAGAAGAAAAGAAGATAAATACGCCGCCGCATCGCCGGCCATAACGTCCTGCTAGCGTTTGCATTGCCGATCTTATCGATAGTACAGCTCATATCCAAGCCCGTCCACCCTGTCTTCTCCTATGTCTATAAGTTGTTCCTATATATCCCCATGGCTGTGTTTTTGGGCTTTTTGGCTCTGCACGTATCACAAGAACAGGATGGGAAAGGTTTGATTCTTCAACTTGTGAAGAATCGACGGCCTCAAACGAGCCTAGTCTGCAAAGCTTGCGATTTCTTCATGTCAAGCCTTGTTGTCTCTAATGCCTACAGAGAAAGAAGCTATGATTACGAAGAGTAGTATTTCTGGCAGAACAAGCTTTTCTTGGGTTCTCTGGGAAAAGGTTGGCAAATAACGCAGGGGCCACTCGGTTGTCTCGCGCTGGGATATCTAGTTATACATACAAGACACTATACTACAGATACATACTTTACTATATAGACACTTGAGCTCAGGCCTACATAACATATTAACAGTTCAAGTTCTTACGAGGGACCTCGGACTCACAAAATCCGAGAAAGTGTGGTTCTGTCAAAGACAAAGTGCCATCTAGTGTCCAGCCCAGTCGTTACATCGAGAAAAGATAACGAGAAGAAGAACAAGCACAAAAAAGGGACTTTGTTCGGCTCGTTTAGCTGCTATAGTCGAGAATCGCTTCCGAAGTGACAGGATTCTTGGACCAACATTCATCCCAGCTTCCAAAAGGTCACGATGTGAACTGAAAAGAGTAGGCCGAGATATTATTTGAAATGGTTCTTCTCTTGGAGTTTGTTATCCATCGTCTTGTCCAAAGCAAGATTGTTCGTCCGAGCAGTGAATAAAGGCAGCTAAAAATTAAGCCGGCTAGCCCCTGTCATATCCTTGTTGTATAAAACCTCTCACGATGCTACATAACTACAAAGAAAAGCTGAGACTAGATATGGCGGCGTTAACAGAAGCTATCACGTAAAACGATAAGGCCAAAGACCGGCTGTGATATCTCACTTGAGGTATAATCTGGCCTTGCTTGTCCATGACAGCATAAGATATCCCTCGAACGGTTGATAATGTGTTTTTATTTTTTATTTTTATAGGATGCGACCATGGCGTCGTTTATTAGAGCTAGAGTTGCCTTATGCGAATGAATAAGTACATATATGCATACGACGTAAAAATACATAGTTGCACTACTGAATGGCACTATATATCACCAGAGCCAATATAGAAACCCTCTGTCACAGACATATATGTACATATAATAACCAGACTTAGTATCGCCATTTATGTATCTCTAGAACTGTGGATTGGGGGCTCTGCGTGATATGATGTCGTAGCTCGTAGCATATCTTGCATGACATAGGCCACGCGGCTGTGACAGAAATTCAAGCAAGCCCCCCCCAGTTCCAGTTTCTGATCTACTCACAGCCTAGACCTTGCGCCCTACTAAACCACTAAGCCCAGCCTAATCCAGGGCCTAAAAGCCAGACTACAAAACTAGCTGTCTATAACTGTAAACTGTATGCACATATATCTAGGACTTGTATTGGGAGTTCCGTTGTTCGCCCCTTCTGTCGTCGATAGCAAGGAAAGCCTTCGTCGGCTGGCCTTGTCCTGATATATCGCAAAAGTCCCACCCATGGCCGAATTCAAAGCTAACGAGGAGAGCAATGGGAAGAGCAAGCATACTGGGACTAGTATCAAACAGGAAGGCAGCTTAAAGTGTGTCGTCTTTTGTATAGTAGCATTGCGTTCTGCTCTTTTTAGACTCTATAAAATGCTACGCTAATGTTTCTGCAACTGTTACTGGATTCCATTACGCAGCAATTCTTTACATTCTGGTACGCTCTGCAGGTTAATAATGGCTGATATTAAGCCATTATTCGCTCTAGTCCGTTACACTTTGCCGCATTGCCATGTGAATCAACGTTTGTCCGGCAATGCTCACTACTACGACTTGGCAAACACTAAACAAGCCTCCAAGTACATATCTACATGTATACATACATCTTCTTTCTTCAATCCCGTGGTCTTGGCCTGTCTACATGTACATATAGACGCCAATGCAATAGCGGGTGTGGCATGTCTCGGGTTGGCAAACGCCCCGTTTAGTTGTAGTTACTATAGCAGCCTATGAGCTAAATCTCTATATAGATGACGAGTCAATTCCCAAGCTTCACGGGACTACAGCTGTGATACGGGAAAAGAAAAGGGAAAGCGAATATGGTTTACTTGCCGGTAACCCTTTCTGTTTCTAACCCCCCCTCATTGTCCCTTTTTATTTTTCTTCTCTTCTCCTCTCTCCTCTTCTCTGCATCGTCAACGAAGCTGCGAGCTAGCAGCTCAGTATACGACTACCGATCCCTCGTTTAACATGGCTTTTTCCTTTTCCTTGTCCTATAGCTATGGCCGCCCTGGGAACCGCACACACACTAACCATGCCAAGTCGGTAACTTTATCGTTTAGCAGTTGACAAGTTTCTCCTTGGCATGGTGTTTCTAGTCTTGATCTAGCCTTTTTAGCTCACTTATTCCTATGCTACTAAGTCTTGGACGATCTTCAAGCAAACATCTTCTGGGTTAGCTGTAGAGCTTAGAAGCTGAGACGAGAAAGAAGGAGAGGGGAGGAGAAGAGACTTCTGTTTGTTTGTGCCATTTTACCTACTGTTCTCACCATAATTCAACCATGGGGAAGAGATAAGACCCGGTCTGTTCGCCGCGAGGCCTGCGTGATAAAAGGGCTTGAAATCAGCAAAAAGGCCAGGACTATCTATATGTCGTCTAAAGCTGCTCCGGCCATCAGCTGGCCGTTTATCTTTGCTTTACATTTTCACTACTAACCATCTGGTCTATCCGTGTACATACGCTCAGGTATCTGTGTCACGCTGATATACATAGATATCAGTAAATAGAAAAAATCCCTTGGGGAAGATTAAGTTACAAAGGGTCTGTTCTTATTTAGCTGGCTACCACAGTATCATCGGACCTTGGTTTCTGTATTTGGAAGCTGAGAAGACTATACCCTTGCCATCAGTAGCTGTTGGAGTCTTCGATAGATATCTGATGAGAGACTTCTGAGTCCTTATGAGGAGGGGGGGGGGGGTCTTCTTCGTGCGGCCGTAGCAAGATTCGAATCTGTCAGGTGAGGTGGAAGATGGGCACGTCAACAGACGTAACCACGTCTCAGATCACTTGTAGAAGAGCGGTTAAGAAACAATTGCGGCTTTTGGATTCTCAGCAAGGCCTTATTTTCGACTACGAAAGCTTGTTTCTCTCTCTATCTTTCTCACCTACATCCCTCTCCTCCGTCCGTC
>RHDR01000518.1:0-23076 GCA_009806295.1 Davidsoniella neocaledoniae
GTGGCACTCCTACTGGGGAGCGTAACTGGTCTCATGGAGGAGCATCCTCTTATTCGGCAGTGTAACAGTCCTGTTTTGTCCCAGTCTAGTGCAAGACCGTTGTCTCTGCACCATTTCTCGATATTTTTCAGGGATCCATTAATGGTGTCCACATCAGCTGAAATGTTCTTAGACGAGACCGAAACGAGGCAGTCATCAGCGTAGGCCAGACCCCAGACTACACCATGTAAGCTCGTCATGTAGAGCATGTACAGGATGGGGGAGGCTGGCGAGCCCTGTGGCAGACTGCCTCCGACCTTCCTGGTGACTGGTTGGTCTCCTTCTATAGAGAGGGAAACTTCCTGTCCGGTCAGAAAAGATTCCACCCATTTTACTATTGACAGATATTTAATGTCCTTCACTAGACACACTTAATAGCTTCCGTATGTTCGGAAGGGCGCACCGTTTTCTAGCCCCGAGCAAACCTACGCTTTATAAAGAGTCCTTTCATTCTCAAATCAGCGATCATCTGTTTAATTCCGATATGGTCTAGCGGTTAGGATTCCTCGTTTTCACCGAGGCGGCCGGGGTTCGACTCCCCGTATCGGAGCGATTCATGAACCCGATATATCGGGACATCTTTTTGGGCGATCAAAGCCGAGCTGCGTCTTGTAAATTTGACCGGGGGTAAAAAAAAAAGATACTTCATATTACAACAACCTACCGCTTCCGCCCGGAACATGCCGTCGTATTGCTGCGAAATAGCAGTAGGTAGACGTAAACGATTAAAATCAAATCAAATCTTCACGGTACAAAATAATAATGTTCTGGTACTTACTCTTTTCGTACCTCATGCTAGACACTAGAGCTGCCAGCTTGTTAAGTGTCACATACAAATTGCAAATTATCCATTGCGTAAAAATAAAACAAAATTGTGTATAGAAAAAACACATCTATAACATACGAAAAGAAATAAAACAAAATATAACCAAGATTATTCTTCTATGGGCAGATTATCGGGTGCTCCCACTACCATATCAATAGTCTTCCAATCGGGCGATACGTAAACATCATCATCCGACTCGCCCTCTGCATCTACATCTAGATCTATATCATCAGTTTCGGCATTAAGAGGTAAATAGCGATTGTCAAGTTTATAATGTTACAATATATGGTAGCAAGGCAAGCCAGAGAGCAGCATCATACATATGATTGATAAGGAACATAATATAATGTAACTATCTGTATGTAAAAACAAAAATTGATACAAAAATGATCTTGATATCTTAATTAAAGACGTCCTTGTAGTGTAAATATTTTTCAATATATAGTGACAAGAGAAATTATGTATATTTGCTTCTTACTCTTCTGTATTATATCCTGTTCCTCCAGCCTTTTCGTTGCCTCTAGTTGTTCTCGTTTCTTCCATTCTACTTTAATCTATAGGGTGCTTTTACAAACTGATTTTGTTATCGTGTACTGTTTGTAATTCCAAACATACCTTTTCTTTTCAAGTGCACGTTCCATTTACTTTGTCCCGGGGTTATCTTTCCTGGTTTGTGACTGAGTTTTACCTCAGGCTCTTTCTTGTATAATTTAAAGCACCTTTGAAGTCCTGACAGTAAAACATCTCCAGGAACACATCTGAGCAGCTGATAGCGAGTACTGTAGGTGCTATCAATACCGTTACAAGTAAGTGAGTAGTAGCCAACAGATGGACATAGTGAAAGTCCGACAGACTGTTAGGCGAACAGTGGGGGAAGCGAAAGCACGAATGAGAGCAACGCATTTTTGACTCCGACCAATAAGAGGAAGTTATATGGACCCACATCAACCTCAGAGTACAACTCTCGTCGGAATCGTACTCACAGATCGCCCCCCCCCCCCCCCCCCCAGAAAGAAGACCTAGTGTCAAGTTTTCCCCTAGGCAAATGAAAACTGATTCTTTTCCTACTTCTCTAATTTAGCGCTTGTATATACAAAGCAAACTGCTCTTTTCGTAATCTTTTCTTCACATCTTCATCTCAACCCATCAACTCCTATTTGTTCAGTTCTTTCCGATCAATATTATCAGTTACCTAAAGCTATGCCTCGACATAATTCTACAACCACATCTGATCGACGCGTACATCGTTATCGCGACGACGACATGGAAAATAGCCAGCGCAAACGTTCACGATCTCCACGGCCCAGCCGCGACCACGAATCGCGCCGAAACCGCCGCAACAGTCCTAACCGCTCTACTCGTTCTCGTTCTCGTTCCCATGGCCGGCGCCATGACGGTGACCGAGATCGCGAAGGCCACCGGTCTCGCCGCGATCGCAAGCCGCAAGAAGATAGCAGTAGAAAGTCTCCCGCTGACGATCCCCGATCCGAATATGACTCTGGCCTTTCCCGCCGTCTGGAGCTGTGCAAGAAAAAGGACCCCGCAGAGCTACCTTTTGGAGCACGTAGACTACACAAGGCTGACTTCAATGCCTTTCTGCCGCTCCTAGCGTACTATCTTGACTTACAGAAGCAGAAGGATGTGACTGTCATGGACGAACGGGAGGCCCGAGGTCGCTGGAAGAGCTTCTATGGAAAGTGGAACAGAGGAGAGCTGGCTGAAGGCTGGTATGATCCGGCGATGTTCACACGGTCTAAAGAGCTCTTCGACGGTGAGGCATTTGCCTTTAACGAAGACGCAGAAGACCACATGGCTGTAGTCAACGATGATTACGCGGCGAGTCCCCTCCTTCAAACCGAAAATGATAGAGACAATGCTCGTGTTCCCGTCCGTCAAGATACCCACTCAGACTCCGATTCTGACTCCGATTCGATCGGCCCGGTGCCCGCCCCGACTACCCGAACCACCAACAATAGCCGCCATGGCGCTACCATCCCGCGCCTCGATGATCTCGCTCTACGCGATGAAGACCGACTCAACGACCGTTCCGCATCCATATCTGCACTTCGTCACGACCGCAAACTCGACCGTAACCTACAGAAAGAACGTCTCGAGGAACTTATTCCTCGTGCCGATCCCGGCTCGCGCGAGCGCAAACTCGAGAAGAAAGCCGAGGTACGCGAGAAGTTACGGCCCGTCTCGCCCGGCGCCGGCCAGGAAGTCGATGATTCATCACTTATGGGCGGCGGCGATAGTATCGCGGACCTTAAGCGTATGAAGGAGTCGGTGCAGCGCAAGAAAACCGAGCGCGAGAAGCGTCGTGAGGAGATATGGCGTGCGCGCGAGGAGGAACGTCAAGAGAGAGTGAAGGAGTACAGAGACAAGGAGGACGCGACGGTGCGCATGTTGAAGGAGTTTGCGCGCAATCAGATGAGTAGGAAACTATAGAGCTCTCTGGGTTAACCCCAGGGTTAACACCTTATCGATAAGCCCTAATTGCCCCTCCAAAAACTTTAGCTTTTCCTTTTGGCGGGGGGGACATTAGAGCAAGCAAAATCTTGACTTGTATGATCGAGAGCTTACTGGAACTGTCGAATGTTTCACCTTTTGCAGCTTCATTTGCACACAAAACACCGCTTTTTGACGCAGAAATTCACAGACCAGTTTTCCTATCCCCTCTATCTCCTCTAGAAACACCCTAACCATGTCGGACACGGAGGAAATCGGCGGCAGTCTCTTCGAGGACCCGGAAGACTTCTACCCGCCATCCCCACCACCAACCATGCAAACCTACGACTTGAACGACGGGACCACCATCAACCTACACCTAGTCGCCACTCACCACTCGAAGCCCATCACCTATGGAACGGCAGTCGCGTAGTAGCCAAGCTATTCGAACAGGATCCAGCCTTCGTAAGAGGCCGGACCGTGTTCGAGTTAGGCGCGGCGCCGGCCTTCCGAGTCTGGTTTGTGGCGTGTTGGGCGCACGACGCGTAGTGGTTACGGATTTCCCAGATGTGGATCTGGTGCAGAATATGCAAAAGAATATCGACGAGTGCGATCAGATCGTCGCCGGTGGTAGTGGCCGTATCAGCAACGCCGTGGTCGCCAAGGGCTTTGTCTGGGGCGCTGATGTCGGTCCTATAGTCGCCGAGTTGCCAGCATCGTCGTCTTCTGAGGTGGAAAAGGACCGTCGCTTCGATGTTCTAGTCCTTGCTGATCTCCTCTTTCGCCACTCGGAACACCGCATGATGGTCAAGACTATTCGTGAAGCCCTCAAGAAATCTCGTGACGCTGTCGCTTATGTCGTCTTTACTTCCTACCGGCCATGGCTACGCGAAAAGGACTTGAACTTCTTCGATTTATGTCGTGAAGACGGGTTTTTGGTAGAACAGTTTCTAGAACAGAAACTTGATAAGCCACTCTTCGAAAATGATCCCGGTGATGTTGATATCCAAAAGACCGTCACTGGATGGCGCGTCACGTGGCCTGAGGATGCTTGGGTCAAAGAAAATTGAATTACATTTATACACTTATTCGTCTATACAAGGAAACATTCCTACAAAAATGGAGACAAATTACCAACACATCCTGTTTAACTATATCAACATATCCCTCCAGTTTTTGTTGAAACCTAATTGTTCCCGTGAACTACACACCCGAAACATTCGCAGTCGTCACCACATGGGCATGTTACAGACTCGCCAAGACAGCCTCCGCCATGAATCGGATAATGTACGAACAAGAACGTATCTGCCGATAAGTTCTGTTCTTCCGCCGCCCCCGATGCGTCTGATGGAGTGACCGCTAGTGTTGGGGACTCGGCAGTTTGCTGCTGTTGTTGTTGGTTTTGTTGAGAAGTTGTCGTAGACCAGGGCGCAGATGTAGACACCGGGGAAGTGACCTTCTTAGCCCCTCCCCCGCAACAACTTGAAGTGGGCATTGTAGGACTCATAGGTTGAGTAGCGCCGTTGCTGTTGCTTGTGGTTCTACTTCCAGTCCCTCCATTAGACTGGTTGACATTGGAAGCACCGGTACCATTAGTACCACTAACGCTGATAGGTGACATGGCTCCAGGCTCTTCAAATAACCCTTCTCCCCACATTGTGTTGTAAGCAGCCATGACTTGGTCTGTAGTAGTCTGGTTGTACGGGTGCCACCAGCATCCAAGACATTGGCATGTATCACCGCAAGTGCAGGGTTGAGTATCGACTGGTGGTTGTTGTTGTGGTTGTTGCTGCTGTGGCATGTGCGAGATCGCGGGTTGGCGCATATCGTTTGAAAATCCATTTGGTGATGCATTGAGGATTGCCATAGCCTGGGCCTGTTGCTGTTGTTCTTGTTGCTGCTGCTGGGCAGAAAGTGCCTGGGAAGCAATATAAGAGTCCATAAATGTCTTCCATTGCTCGGGATTGAGCGGCTGCATTTGAGATCCGATTTGCGGTGGGTATGCAAAAGGTGAATAGAACGAGTTTATGGGAAGTCCCGTTGGCATTGAAGATACTCCGACTATAGAGGATATGTTTGGTATTGTTGCTGCCGCCGCCTCTGCTGTTGCTGTCGTTCCCGTTGACTGCGTCCCATTAGAGGTAATATTTTGTGATGTCGTAGTAGTTGTCTTCACCCCACCTCCACAACAGCTCTTTTTAACTAGCGGTTCTGGTATCCGAGGTGAGGTATCTGAAGATTCTGAGTGGGCGCCATTCGAGTTCTTGGGCATACCGTTTTTGCCTTGGTGTCCGAGGTCTGGCTCCGTCTTCACGGACACTTGTTGGTGTAGTTGTGGTGATGGTATGAAGTTGGATGCTGTACTAAGGGGGCTTGACAACTGGTTTGTGATATTGGCTAGCATGGAGCCGTTGAGAGATGGCGCATACATCGGCAGCATCATCTGCATGGACATGGGCTGGCTTGTAGATACCATCGGGCCAGGGATGAATTTCGTGTTTGCGTCGTAACTAAGAGAAAAGTGACGTTGTTGTGGCGTTTGAACTGTCGAGGACTTTGATGGGTCATATGCTAGGATAGGAGCAATGATATTCGTCTGGCTGATATCCACGCGCTGAAGCATAGACGGGTCGAAACTATGTTTTCGCATATTTTTTGGAGGTTGCGCTTTTTGAATCCGGCCGGGCGCCGGTGCCAAGATAGAAACGCCTGATGATGGGCTTATTATAGATTTCGCAATATTACTTGAAGGCCCGTTTGTCTGAACCTCTGGCTGATCGATATTTTGTTGGCGGTGATGATGCGCATCGCTGAAGGCTGGCGTGCCAGCTCCGTCGGTGTTTTCTTGATTTCCGGAAGAAGTAGAGGAACTACAAGGACAGCTTGGTTTTTTGGGTATGGCCGCCGTCACACCGCAGACACATGGCTTAGATGACGGGTGCGGGCATATACTTAACGGACGGCCGGGTTTTCGAACTGGTACCATAACACGCTCGTTGGCATGATTGCATTTCGTTGAGCGGTGGCCGCGAATGCAGGGCACGCTATTAGAAGACTAGTTAGTTCGGTGTTTTGTCTTACTTCGCTATGCTCCATGTTCAGCTAGGCTAGCTAGCAATGCGCAAACAAACTGGCGGGCGGTCTACTAGGATAATGATGTCTTGGAGAGGGACTATGCTTACCAGGCCATCTTTATGCCATCGATGATCGGCATGGTGTGCAAATATGTGATCGCTGGAACGCCAGCTACTGGGAGAAGTGATAGCTTTGCTAGTCGGCTTAAGAGAAAATGTCAAATGTGCGCGCGATCTTTAGTGTCAAGCCGGAAGACGGTGGCGCATAGAAGGCCGGCGATGCTTCTAGTTTAGTGACTAGAAAGAATTCCAATTTTGTGTGCGGGATAGATAGAGGAAGCAGTCGATAACAGATCCGCAACAAATCGGCTCTTGATTGGTATATATACAACTTGCCCAAGAGACGAGGTAACGAAAAGAAGATTGCAGTATTTCTGTGATGTAAGCGAGGAAGACACAAGCGCAGACGTGTCTGTCTAGTTATTTACTTTGGCCGTATTTAGAAGGTCTCGTTAGTCTTCCTCTTAAAGTGTAGCGGACCAGAAAGTTGTGCTGGAGGTGGACCTTGCTCAACTAGAAGAAAGGCCTTGGACTTAGAAAATACAGTAAAGACCTCGGGGGGGGAAATGTAAAAAAAAAAAAAAAATAATAATAATAATAAAACAAAAAATGTGAGCAAGTTTTCCTGGGCTGTTCGACAGCAGTTAGCCTGGGCGTTGGTCAATGGGGCAAGCTATGGGTCGCAGCTGATGGTTCAATAGGGAAAAAACAAGTCTTTGGCTCAGAGCGGCGCAGGTTTGAGGTGAAGTTGCAGAGCTGATCGGCCAATTCGTATGTAGATAATAGATGAATGTAGATACGCAGATATTGCGGATTTTAGTAGTCCGTAGTTTGTATGTAGAGGACGGATATAATGAACAAAATGGTATGATGTGCTAGTGTTGTCTGCCGATATACAGTGCGGCAGACCACGAAAAACAAAGCAAATAGAATAAATAGAACAGAACGAAAGTAAAGATAGTAGTTTGTTTGTTTCCGTCGCCGTCGCCGTCGCCGTTGCAAATGACGGGCTTATGCTATAAAACAGCGGTAACAATGACCAGCAGAAGAAGCAAATGCTGAGAAGATGTTAATGCAGGACGAAAGTTGATCAATCAACAACAACGACACCGAGAACAGAAGCGGGTCGTCTGTATATCGGCCGGGGTGGGAAGAAAGAACGAAGAGGAGGGGTAGGGGCTTGAGCTTTCTTTTAGACTTCGTGGGCTTATTAGACACAGCAGAAAGTATGGTGCCGGGAGCTGATCCGGGATAATGCCGTCAGTCAGAGTGCACAGCACGCACGAGAAAAGAAGAGAGAAGGAAAAGTCAAACAAGTTCAAGCCGGGATCTCAGAGTCGTAAGAGCTTCTTGTTCTTCTTCTGCTGCTACTACTACTATAGTCTGATATAGAGGGTCACCCAGATAATGTTCGCCGCAGGATTGACGGCAGCGGTCACTGTAAGTCTAGCGGTGGTAATGTCTAGGATAGAATTGGTAATGATGGGTGGCGGATGGACACTGCTGCTCTGCATGTATCGGCCTGTCGTAGTAGTTCCAGTAACATCAATATACTATCCGTACATGTAACACTTCGTCGTAAGCGGCGGCCGAGCTGCATTTACAACGTAGCAAAGCAAAGAAAGAACAAAAGCAGGACGAAAATGGCCGAGATGGGCTGCACACACGCATGCAACGAGACCCGCCGTGTTGCCATCAGGGTATGGGCAACAGAGACGCTGGTAAGTAGGCTGGGAGGCTGAGGCCAAGCCGGGTCAGATTAGCAGTGGTTTAGGTGTATAATGTGTATAGCGTCTAGCAGCAAGGATTCAAGCACCGTAGACCGCGGATGTCGGATGTGATATTTCAGCGGCGGCGATAGTCTTTGTTTGATAATAGATAAAGGATAGAAAGAAGATAGGCTGCCGAATAAAACAATGTGTTTAGATAATGAAGATAAAAACAAAAATGTTCAGACAAGGCTGAAGAAACGAGATCTGCTGATTTTGGCAGTTACGCCCTTTGCGAACAATGAGAGTCGAATCTGCGAAGAGCAGTTGCGCGCTCGAATCGTCAAGCAAGAGGTGTTGTCATTCGTGCTTTCCACGTAACACCACCCGGAGCTTGTTTCTGTGATAGCTTAAGAGCACGCTTTATTCAATCGACTTGATAATATTAGACAGAAGAGATAAAAAGATGTTATTGCCACAGCTAAACACTCTGTGTTCCCTGAATTACTTTTGTTCTTTTCTTCTTTCTTTCTTCTTTCTCTTTAGTTGGCGTTTTACTTTTCATCATCTTCTGCTCGTTCCACTAAGCCAACTCTCAAACATCGCAACAGCCAAGGATTCTAGTGTGAGCAAGTTTTGATTGGCCACAGCAATCCCGCCCATCAAATAGGAAAGAACTGACCCTTCCCCCCCAGTCGACCTTTTTTCTTTCTATTTTTCTGTCCTTTTTTTTTCTTGCTTAGTAGGACCGTGACTAAATCGTCTTAAAACTAGGTTCTATTTTTTCTACAACTAGGTATATATGTATGCATGTAGAGTGGGGCTTCTTTCCTGATTTTCTGATTGACTTATACCGCTTAGGGTGCCTGCCCAATAATTGATGATTACTGACAGCATCACCAACAAACATTTGCCCGCAAATCATCAGCCATGCTTAGTCAGACCGATCATCGTCATTTTGTAGCACAACTTGAAGCTCTAGGCTTTGGAAAAGCTTAACTAATAACACCATCTTGTCATTGCAGCCCGCGATGAGGCTCTTCTCGTCGTCCCGGAGCTGTTGTTTTCAAGTCCAGCCCACTAGGGTTTCACTTCTTTACCCTAGTCTATCTGGCCTTGTTGCTATTGCGAGCCGACTCCCAGAAGCCTGGTCCTTGTCTATCTCGGTCCCTTTGGAACTTGCTCTGATAGTAACTATTGTTAGCCTAAACAACGCTTAGTTGCCGCTATTGGCAAGTCGCACGATCAGGGCGTCATTCTCTTTTATGTAGTGGTATAAAAGCGTTCTACATCATACGTACTCTCTACTAGTCAAACTATCATAGCTAGTATCACGTACTAGCAAAGTATCTTAACTGCGGCTGGCTTGCGTCGTCGCCTATCCACCTTGAGAGGCCCGTGCGGAGTTTTCTTGCTACGGGTGACAGGCAATTTTACATATCAGTCACTATGCTACATACTTTATTACAACTATATCCAACCTAATTCAGATCAATGCCACTATAGCTACATAGTCGTTACTTCTGATAGCCGGAGAACTGGTAGCCTGAAAATCCAAAGACACAATGACTCCTCCTCGGATGGATCGGTCTTGTGTTCTTCTAATCACCCAATACTATCAATTTCCGCTTCCTCTTGGATCCCATCACACACATGTAGAACTGATGGTGTACATAGTAAGCACAATTTGGCTTGTCCGCCTAAGCGAGGCGTCGCCTCATCTTGTTTAAGTGACCAAAACCCAACCGACAACTAGACAGACAAAGTGGCCGTGACTCTCTTCTTCGTTTCCCCTTCCAGTCGTTCATCACCCAGTGTCACTTCAGCCGTTCCCTTGTTCTTGAAGGTATTATCGTTCTCTCCTTCCCCTCCCTTTCCTCCAATACATACATATCTGTACAGCTATGATGCTCTTGTCTCGTGCTTGTTTGTTCTAGAAGAAAGTCATCTGTGCCTGTAGATCACCAAGACGTTGTATGGAAATGCAAGGACACGCTTCCGGGGTCTACATTGAAAACAAAGCAAAACAAAGACTACTAATAGTTGTAAGTCCATGTGGCGTCTCTATGGTCACAGCCACAGCACAGCATGATTTTGTTTCACTGTTTGTTGCGTTGACCTGACACTGCCGATCCACGTTTATGTTTGCTTATAGGTGTGGTGTTGTGCATTGCATCTACGTTTGTGTTTGCTAGTCGAGTCACGCTAGTTCTTCAGATCTTCTCAGCCGTTCTGTTTTATTCTGTGAAATGCACTCTATGCCTCCGGCTCAGTCAGAGTCTTCTATCATGGGCTCACCCTCAACGTCTTCTTCCTCTATAGACTCTTCCTCGATAGGCTCACCCTCGATATCATCATCTTCTTCTATTGGTTCACCCTCCACGTCGTCGTCTTCTATTGGCTCGCCTTCAACGTCATCATCTGCATCATCTATAGCTTCTCCTTCAACGTCATCTCCACCAATAACTTTGTCTACTGGCTTGCCTCTGGCATCACAATCATCACTATCTGATTCAGAGATCGGTTGGCTATTGGCATCGTCTCTGATGAGGTCAATATCCATTCTCTCCCCTTCTGTCGCTGGCTCTGTTTCCAACACTTTCGGTATCGGTGCCGAATCAACGACACTCTTCCATCTACCTTCCTTCTTGCCTGCATCTGCAGTCATCTCGGCAAGTTTCTCCTTCTCCGCCTCCTTTTCTTTGGGCGCTGCTGCCGCTTCAAACTCGCGTGTTATGGCCTCTTGTGTTTCTGCTTGGAAAACACACCAACCCTCCCATGAACTTAAGATGCCGCTAATGCTACGTTTCCACCGATCAGCACGCAGACGGCCCCACGAGTGTTTGTCAGCCATACCGCCTAGGTATGCAAACACGCCGCTATCGCGTAATGCTGTCTCGAGAAGCTGTCGAAACCGCCATGCATGACGAACTGTGCTGCTAGAAGAAGCAGAGAGAATGTCACTGACTATGTAAAGACCAACAAGGTTGGCAGAGCTAGTATCAGCCTCCTTGCTATCAGCGTTCTTTACTTTATCGTCACCATCATCTTCGTTGGCCGAATCATAGTCATCATCGGCCTGTAAACAAGCACGGAACTTCTTGGCAGCTCCTGTCAGAGCAAACGGACGTCCGATGTTTTCTACTACCATTTGTACAACCTCGGTAGCACCCCGACTAGCATGTTTGATAGCAAAGGCTGTGATTCTTGCAACATCACCCTTAGAAAGCCGTGTTGTTGTTGTTGGCAGGCGACTCAGGAGGTGTGTCAATCGCGCTTTCTCCAATGGATTCATAAAGGTTTGTTCTTGGTCGTTGCCTCGGCTCTTATCGTCATCCGCCTCCGAATCAGCATCAGAGTTATATTCGCTGTCAGACACGAACTCTTCTATCTCGGTAGTGAACTCGAACGGTAGAGCTTGCTGCGGTATTTTCCAGGCATGACCGCCTTCAAAAAGAGGCACAAATTTGTTGCGTCCTCTTGATTGGTGTGCGAGACTAGAAGATGTCACGATTTCCCAAAGCTTCCATCTGTACCAGACTCCGCCTTCACTGCGTGCATCCCATATCCAAGCCCATTTCTCATCGCGTTGGACTTCTGGGCGGCTCATGAGAAGTGCCTCGAACTCAGGTCCGTGGACTAGCAATTGTTCTAGTACTTTATTTATTGTTCGTACCATCTGAATATCGCTTGGTGGTCGCACAGGTACAAAGTAGAGGTTGTGTCTGCCAGGATCAGATCTCGATGTAGATCTAAAGGATGTCGGTGGTGCAAATCCTCGAGGTCCACGTCCTCGGCCGTTATCCTGCTGGACCTTTATGGCGCCAAATGGCTGGGTAGATGCGCCTATAGTTGACAATGTCATGCCGCTATGCATATCGCTCGAGGCCCCTGGGGGAAGAGATGAGGACGACGACGTAGATATGTGTCTATTCAGTGATAGGTAGAATCCAAAGCCTAGGTATTTATTCTGCAATTGACTGACTACTGCATCGATATCTGTAGCAGGGCTATCCTGCGCCAGAGTAACAATAGCCACGACCGACTTGCGCTCCATAGTAGTAGAGTTAGTCTGAACAACCGGCAATAGCCGCACAGCCTCAACAATTAGTGTAGACGGTATTATGCTTTTCACGAATGCAGGCGAAGTTGCCGGTGGCAATTGTGCCAATCGTAGGGTAGGTCGTAGCACCGGTGCCTCATCTTGATGCGAAGCGGTGACATCATCTTCATCATCACTGGTACTAAACACAGCAGCTCGGGTCTTCGCTTTAGCCGGAGCTGGTGCCTGTGTAGGCGGCACGGCTGGCGTAGCAGAATAGTCTTCAAAGCCAAGTGATGCACGTCCAGATCCCCGGGGCCCAGTCCCTGGCGCATCAAGAGGCCGTTTTTTGTTCGCAAACGACATCGGGACAGGGCCGAGGCTTCCTGGACCGCTCTTTGGAGCAGCTACCTGAGCGCCACCAAAATGCCGCTTGAAGCCACTTCCGGTGCTGCCAACTTTGGAGAAGCCTTTGGTCTTGAGATCTTGAGTTGTGTGGCCAGTATCTTCCATACGCCCAATTGCGCTCGGTCTCATATCTCCGTCGTTCGGCCTTTTCGAAGCAGTCTGGCCATGGCCGTCGGCATCGAAACTCTTGACGAAATCATCGTATATAGCTGCTGTCTCAGCAGCATCTCGTTGACGCTTTGCTTGGGCATCGGCCTTTTGTTTATCGAAAACGGACTTCGACGCCAGCTTCGCCAGCTTCGATTCGGCGTCGGGGAAGTTGAAGACGCCCTTCTTCTCTTTTTCGGGCATCGCAGCTGATGCTTTTGTGCTATGGCAATTCTAGCATGGGTGTTTCTTGGTAATTAATTGATAGTAATTTCACAGGATTATCGTGATATAAACAGGTTGAGAGCTTCAAACCTTGAGCAAGGCTGTAGTTGTAAATGCGACAAATTACCTTGAACAAGCTCTACGCCGTGCCAGAAAATTGCTGGCATGTGCAAACCCTTGTCTCTAACCCTAACTGGGTCATCTACACATGTACTTTTATTCAACATAATCACCAATCACTTGTTACTCCAGAGGTATGAAGAAGCTAGAGGTCATTAGTAGATTTAGATCGATTAAAACAATGTTTTTGATTACTTAAGCCCTTCGTTCCCCAATATAAAAGTTCCATCAAATTCATCGTCATCCATAAATATATATCCCTCTCAGTCATCAATTCAGAGTGCCGGCGCCGCCCCTCTCCGATGTTATCGATCCCTGGCTTTCTTAGACAAATGTATTAGGTCCCTTCTAATATTCCCCAGTTTATGAGGTCGCGGGTGCTCCTAAATCGCTGCTTCTGGCCGCCGATAGTTGCCATTATCTGGGATTTTACCCATTGGCCTTCCTTATATTTGTGTTCCACTAATATTGACTAGCATGACTGATTCCTGGCTACCCCGAACGTCTAAACTAATTACGATTTATTCTACTGCCGTTAAGCCGTAACATCGCTATCAGAGTGGCGCTTGTGAATTTTCCACCTCAATCTTTTACTTGCTCAGAATTTTTTCTTAAGATCCTTCAAGTCCCCGAAAAGAATTGGTAAAGATATCAAAATAAAAATAAACTCTTTGGGCGATGAGCGGGTACCAAACGCACTAAGTACTGGCTTGGTGAGTCTATAGTACTACTGTCACTTGATTCTTTCTTTTTCCCTTACATTCTTATCTTCGTACATGTAGAATACTGCCATTCTATAATATGAACTAATAACTCAGAGATATGGCCACCATTCTTCTTCGGTCCAAATTACCACACTAAGTTCTAACCTAGGCCTCCATACATCACAATTTATCGTAATTATAGGATACTCTACTTCCGAGTGCTATTCTTCATCAGTTTGAAATATCTCTAGCCATCTGAATTATATCTATACAGATACACTACACATAATGGCCTCTCCAGAAACAGTACCCTCCTCCGTCCTCATAATTGGCGGAGGAGTCTTTGGCCTGAGTACCGCTCTAGCCATGACCAAGCGTGCCATCTACGCCAACACCACAATCACCCTCGTTGACCGTGCTGAGCAGCTTCCCGCCTCTGACGGTGCCTCCAACGACTCATCTCGCATCATCCGCGCCGACTATGCCGACCCCGCATATGCCAAGCTAGGTGAAGAAGCCATGTTCTTCTGGCGCAACCAAGCTCCCGGAGAGCTCGGCGGTGACGGACGCTATTCTGAGAATGGTATGATCCTTTGTGCAGATGATGTCACAGCCGATGACGCCGCACGCTCTGCTAACGCCAAGGCACGCGGTATGGACAAATGGAAGTCCGGAAAGGAGTATGTCTTTGAAAGCATGGAAAATGTGCGCCAGATCGAGGCTGCTGCCGGCCGAAAGCCGGATGCTACCATCATCCCACTATTAACTGAGAAGGCTGTCAATGAAGCTGTGGGCTCATACGGCCATGCGGGTGACGTTGGCTACCTCAATACTAATGCTGGTTGGGCTGATGCTGGTGCTGGTACGACCTGGTTGTACGAGAAGGTCAAGGCTACTGGCCGTGTAACCTTTGTCAACCAAAACGTTCACTCTCTAATCCGCGACGACGCTGCTGCTCGTGTGCTCGGAGCCAAGCTCGCCGACGAGAAGCAGACTGAAATTCGTGCCGACCTCGTCATCGTTACTGCTGGTGCCTGGAGTGGGAAGCTTGTCGATCTTGCTGGTCGTGCTACCGCTACTGGTCAATGCCTAGGCTATGTTGAACTGACTGAACATGAGTTCCAGCAGATTCGTGATAAACCTGTAGTGCTTAACCTTAGCAATGGCCTATTCATCATCCCACCAGCCACCCGGACTGTCAAGGTTGCCCGCCACGCCTACGGTTATCTGAATCCTTCACCGGCAGAAGATGCCCTGCCCGTTGCTCCCGGCGCCAAAGTGCCGCCCACTGCATCGCTACCACTCACAGCCAACGACGATCCTCATCTCGAGGTACCCCCCGAAGGCTCTACAGATCTACGCCGTGTACTGACCAACATTGTTGCGTTGAACTCTCTTCATGGACGTCCCTTTGTCAAGACACGTATCTGCTGGTATTCAGATACACCTACGGGTGATTTCCTCATTGACTATCACCCAGGCTGGAAGGGCTTGTTTGTAGCCACCGGTGATAGTGGCCATGGCTTCAAGTTCTTGCCTGTACTAGGAGAGAAAATTGTGGATTGTATCCAGGGCACAGCCGATGGAGCTCTGAGCACTCGTTGGCGCTGGAGAGAAGCTGTCACTGGTATCCTTGCTACTGAGGATGGTAGCAGAGCTGGCGCTCCTGGTCTTATTCTCCAGGAAGAGTTGAAGAAGGTTCGAATTTGATGTGTATGGCATCTCTTCTTGGAGATTTTTGTATCCACACACATTTATTAGCTTCTGTGCATGAACTACTCATGCTAGCTGTATATAGTGAATAATATATACTCACTTCACATCATGAAGAATCGTTCCCTGTTTTTATACTTGATTCCACAGCGCTTCTATGGTTTCAAGTCACTAAATCTATGTGATATGTGCTTGAACGGTAGTACATAACGTATCATAGCGGAATTCCTGACACTTCGTTAATCAAAGCCTGTACTATTCAATCTACTATTTTCTTTTCTACTAGAAATTATGGATCATGATGACTAAGTTTAGTCAATGTCTAGTTGATGATGCTTATGCTAAAATATAGGGCAAGTCTTACTGGTTAAAGTCGTCATAGAATAATATTTATTGGATGAGTCACTCACTTACTCGAACCAAGGGATAAAAATTCATGCACACATGTCACGATATAGCACAATAAGAAGGGAAGAAGAATATTTGATTGGGTATCAGATTGTTAATACTATTTAGATGCTAGAAAGCATTTTTGGCGGGAGCATCGAGACTAGATAAAAAATAACTAACGATACTATCCCGCATCTCACCTCATGGGCTTAGCAATAATCCGCTCCTTAAATTGCGAGATTGAATGCTTCCCAAGTTTAAATTGTGTTTGCTAGTTAGGCTGTTGGGTTTTTTTTGATACGGTGACCTCCTCTTTGATCGAAAAGATACACCAGAAATATTAAAAAAGAAGGAGATTTGCTGCGCTGTTGAGCCAACGTTGAGAATCAAAGTAGTCTTTGCTACCACTGATCCTTTTGCCACAACGAAGCTTCATCCATATAATGATAATAAAAATAGTAAGGAAAAAAAAATAGTAAAAAAAACAAGTATTGAAGACAAG
Source organism: Davidsoniella neocaledoniae (assembly GCA_009806295.1). Classification (NCBI taxonomy): domain Eukaryota; kingdom Fungi; phylum Ascomycota; class Sordariomycetes; order Microascales; family Ceratocystidaceae; genus Davidsoniella; species Davidsoniella neocaledoniae. Next base: position 16,408 of record RHDR01000518.1, read on the forward strand.
AAGCATTTTGTCCGTGTGGAAATCTGCCTGGCCTTCTCCTCCGCCAATTCGCAAAACCCATCGAAATGCCAGAAACCAACGCCGTGCAGATGCAATGTGGTGGAAGGAAAAAAAAAAGATGATAAAAAAAGAAACAAGAAAAAAAGTCTGACTTCGACAAAGTTTCTTTTGGCAGATGCTTGAAATATCCTGTGATCGTTGAAAATGGCCAATGCCGATGGCAGTAGCTTCCAAGCACCATGAAACAATATCATGTCCAAGAAAAGAGAAGGGTCATATCATAAGTCGTGAGTAGTGTTACAGGACCCTCAAAAGACCCTGTCAACAGCTTGCATTCAGTCTTGAGGGGAATATTGTACAAGTCGTGACAGGTTCTCTTATTAGCGCCACGAGCTAATAGCAAGAAGAGATTGTTTAGATCTTGCGGAAATCTACAATAGGTTAGTACAAGATACAATGGCTAATAGTAGAAAAAGAATATAAAACTTACCCTGCAGCACAGGGTAGATCATTTCAAAGGCTTGGTAAATCTCTTCACGGACTTTAGCACCAGTCAAAACAATCTTACCGCTCACGAAGATAAGCAGCACGATCTTGGGCTTGATCATACGGTAGATAAGACCAGGGAACAACTCAGGTTCGTAGGAACTGAAATTGTGATGGCGAGAAGCCAGACCCTCGAGACGGATAGGGAACTTGATGTCGCAAGAACCGACAATGTTCTGGATCTTGAAGTCTGTGAACTTGGCGTTGAAACCAAGCTTCTGAATAATACGCGCATACTTGCGGGAGGCAAGCTTGGAGTCATCCTCAGACTTGGCACCAGTGACGACCATCTTGCCGGAGGCAAAAATTAGAGCAGTGGTCTTGGGTTCACGGATTCTCATGATCACGGCAGCGAAACGCTTAGGGTTGTACTCAGCGTTACGAGCGTGCAGAGCAATTGTCTTGAGATCGAGACGGCAGTCCAAGTTGACAGTCGCGACGATGTTTCTTTGAAACAGTTAGCGTTGAATTTGATGAAATTCAAACGTGCCCATCAACCACGGCCAGGCATATCACATCATATCACTTACTGCAATGTCGGAGTGAGGCCCGAACCGACATCCTTAGCAGATGGCGTAGCGGCAGGCGTTGCAGGCATAACAGGAACATTGGTGTTCTTGTCCTCGATGGTGGTGTGACCATTGGGGAACGAAAGAGAGCCGGGGGCCGTGAAGGCCTTAGCTTGAGCAGCGCTGGTGGGATGAGCGTTGAGAGACTCCATGTTGTATTGACAAGAATCAGATACGTAAAAGCTTTGGCTTAACAGGATCAGGCAGCTTTGTGATGAAAAGGTTAGCAACTTGCGACGTGATGATGACTGAGATTTTGCGGTGATGGTGAAGACTATGACTGCGAAGTGACAAATAAAGAAATTTGCATTAAATGCGGAAGTGTCACGTGGGTAGACAAGTCAAGAGCATGACGGTGTTGAGGTAGTTACCGTCTTCGTCAGTTCCTGCATAGCAACAAGGCTGACTGACGATGAACGTGAAAATTCCAAAGAATTTATTTTGAATGGCAACCAATCAACGCGACAAGATTGGTATCTCGGTCGGTATCAAGGCAGGAAGTGTAGCATAACACGTACCAATTATTGGAGAAAAACAAATGAATGTATCCCCGACAGTCACAAGATAGAGAAATGATAAGTTGATTGGAGAAAAAAAAAGTCAAGCACGATTAGGTGATCAGTGAACTTGAGATGTCGACAATGTCCGAAGATACTAGAAGACACTTAACCTCACTCACGAACGTCAAGTCAAACGGAAATGGCAAGATCGTATTACTATTGTCTACGCTGAATGGCGCAAGACGATAGACGGTGATCCTTGTGAACAACCACGACCGTTGACTGGCGGTCTGACGATGCGAGTGGGAAGAGTGAACGTTTGAAAAATATTCGGTTGGCTCTTCTCGCGCGAGATCAGTGCCGCTCGTCGAAAGGTGCGATTAGTTTTTGGGGGGATGCTCCGCCAAATCGAAATGCGAGGGGAAAAAAAAATAAGATAGAAAGACACAGTTTACTGATGGGACGCTATCGTATTTCAGATGGTCCGCAAGTAGTCAACTATGAATGCTTGTTTGAGCCTGGTCAAGAGACTCGCGATACTTCCAGTCCTAAAAATTCCTTTTTTTCACAGGAATCTGATGGGTGAGATGGGATCCTGTTTCTTTGTTTATATTTCTTTTTCTTCTGATACAGAGAGCAGAACAACAAAAGTGTCAGGCGCGAACAACAAGATGGTCAACAACGAGGTACAACGCACGACAACTTTGTGTTGGGCTTTGATGGAGGGAACGTGGTGTTGTGTTTGAGGGTTGAAGAGGGTTATGGAATAAGGGTATGGGTTAGAGAGAGATGGAGATGGATGGAAAAAAATAGTTGCAAAAAATGAAATGATTGGCCGGTATGAGACGCTCAATCAATGTGACACTAGGGAAAACAGAGTAGAACGTGAGGCCGGTGGTCGGAACTGCCGCGCAAGGCCGACTAAAGTCGAAGTTGCGGGGGGATCGCTGGCTTTTATATTTTTGGCTATGTGGCGTGCTGCGACGCGTTGTTTCTGGCTACGTTGTCCATTTAGGTGCTTAGTAGGCTTAAGAAGAAAAAATTAAAAACAGAAGGGCAGAAAAAAAACCGTAGCAAGCAACGGGTGGCACAGGCACAGGACAGCCTAGCTGCCAATTGATCTTAGTAGCACGTACTAAGTCGCAAACGAATAGCCAATCAAGGCGCCAGTGACTTTCATTTTATCGCTTTGCCAACCCGCTTCCACATCCCTGGCTGGCTGCAGAAACCCCTGAAGCACAATTGATGATACGGACGCGAGGTACCTGTACATGTTCTCTTTCTCCTCCCCCCCCCCAGAAAGGATCACAACTCGCGTTTGGTAAGATGCGCCACACTAGCACGTAGAAGTTGCCTCCTGTTCCCATGCAAACGGGGCTTCTTATCTTGTAATCAGCAACAACTCGCTATCATACCCATGCCATGTTTTGATCTTCTCCTCGCATTTTCTTCCTGTTCCATGGACTTCTGCTGTTTTCTTAGTTTCTTTCTTTCTGATTCTTCTTTTACCTCGCTCTGGCTCTCTTTCTCTCCTTCTCTCTGGCACAGCCAAACGTATCATCGTCTGTTCACTGCGACCAATGCCAGCCTATGCTTCACCAACGCCCGCCCATCGCCACCTCAACATCACCAGTCGGCCACAAACGGGCCAGTCTCCCGTCCGTTTTATCTAGAGTCTACCATTTACTGCTAATACTTTACACCGCGGCATCGCATCACATTACATTCAATATCAGCTTCCCTGCCATCCTGCTTTCGGCCCAGCATGGACGATTGACTGCAAAGCCAGCGCTTCTTGCAGCCTCCTCCCGGTCGTTCCTTCCTCAGGCAGCACTCCGCTGACAATGTGCTAACACCCAATTTTTCGCTATTTTATTATTTTATTTCTGTCATCCTCTATGTGTTTTTGTCCCACAGGCCCCCTTTACAGTGGAGCCATGTCCAGAAAAAAAATTGCGCTCCACTTTTCGGTCCAGCCGCATCAAGCGCTAGTTGCATTTTCTAGTCTTTTCTAGTCGGTATTTTTTTTTATCCATCTGGCTTTGGCTCATTTTTGTTTTTTCTTTTCTTTTTCGACGTCTCGATTAGCTTTTACGGCGCTATTTTCCGAATCTGTTACAGTGCGCTATTATGCTTTATGGCTCCCAACTAATCCACCATTTTCTGCTACACTAGCCAGCATCCTATCGCATCATACCTCGTCTCGCCTCACTCAACCCATCCGCACTTATTTCCAATTTTCAGCCAGGCCAACCATTCTAGTCATGGCGTCCTGTCTAGTGGAATCGTCGGCGCCATCGCCTGCCCAAAATAATCAGCATCTTGTTTTCATGGAGCTTGCTCTCGCAGAAGCCTGCAAGTCACCGCCCAAGGACACTAATTTTCGCGTTGGCGCTGTGATTGTGAACACTGCTACCAATGCCGTCGTCTCAACCGGCTACACACTAGAATTGCCCGGAAACACCCACGCTGAAGAAAGTGCGCTCAAGAAGCTGGCAACCCTGCACCAAACGACAGAAGATAAGCTTGGTTCAGTGACCGATCTAGCCCAACATCCGCACGCAATTTACACGACTATGGAACCCTGCTCGCTCCGCCTCAGTGGGAATAAGACCTGCACCGACCGTCTCTTAGATCAGACTGCATGGCTGCAACAAGTCTACTACGGCGTAGGTGAGCCAGAAACATTTGTGCAGGAAAATACCGGCAGGGGAAAACTCTGCTCAGCTGGGGTCGCTGTCATCCACATCCCCGGACTAGAAGAAGATATTCTCCATACTGCAAAGGCAGGGCACGTGAAATCACAGTAGTTCCCAGTCGACATAGCTCTTGTTTTCTTTTTATCTTGCTCTTGCTTCACTGTTCTTCGCTTCTGGTGACCCCAAGCACTGTGTTCAATATACTGACTCACGAGACCAAGGCGCCGAGCCCCCTTGGCTCATGCTGTGGATCTGGTGTTATTTTTTGTCCCATCAGAATCAATTCTGGCTGCATTACATCCGACATTCTGCGTGTCGCATATCATCATAGTCGTCACGTCGTTTCTTCACAGACGGTAGAGACGAGACTAACACTATCGCCAATATCTGGAGCAAATATCTGGGCTACAAGCTAGCGATACGACTCCTATTGCCCCTGAAACTCGCTCACACCCCGATGTTTGATACCCTTGCTTGGAGGTCGCTGTTGAGACAGTTGCATTTTATTCTCCCTCGCATTCCCACTCAAATTTGCATTTTGTGCATGTGCGCGTCCGAGAGTATCAGTGTGTCCTGTTGATGCAATTTTATCGAATGAAGCAATGCAGCATGGGGCCTCTTCGTTGTGTTGCTTTGTCTATCTTTTCTTTTCTTATATGGAATATTCAATTTCGTCGTCCTTGTTATTATCATGAACGAGCAGCAGCAGGACACCGTGTCGTTTCCACGAGCCGAGTGTCGGATTTTCGTAAGAATCCGGCGCCAATGATGAGGTCAAGCCTAGCAATAAAAAGTCCACATGCTATGCTTTAGGAGGAATCCCATCTCCCCTAACGAGCTCCAGAGTACCGATTTGGCTGGCCCTCCCCTCCTATGACTCACTGCGGCGGCTTTATGCAGCGACTCAAATTTGAAATTGAGCTAGAGTGGCTCTGGATGGCTGTATTCAGCGGCTGGGATCCAAGCCAAAGATCCGTAGTGTAATACTCTTGTGTTTCTTTTTGGCTTTGTGGTATCGGCTGCGTTCTGGATGTACCGGTACTTGTAGCCTGTCTGGCCTGTCTTTTGCTCATTGCGTTTCTGTCCCCTAAATCTATTTTCTATGTTTGGTCAGCACCACAGCCGCTTACAGTCTCTTATCTCCCTCTCAAGCATCCAATCAGAGGACATCAATAATCACCAGAAACTCAGTACCAATATGCTCATTCACTGACCACCACAGATGTTGTTGCGCCCTCTCTCAACACACGAACGAATACTATCGCAAGCGCGTCCTCAGTCATCCTCAGTCATCTGGTAGGTGCCTAGACATCCATTACGATGAAGTATGACAGGTTTTACTCATGACCTAGGGAGAAAATCGGATATTTGTTCGATGTTTTTTTTTCAGTTTTCCACCTCGCTTCAAATATCAATCCTCGTATCCCACCCTCTTCCTCTTCCTCCGCTTTTAATTTTTTATCTCCTCGTGAACAGACGCATTGATCAGTACATGTAAACAGTTCCGAGTTCACTTGCGTCATCGCTTGAATAATGTGCATTTATGACACATATCCTCCATCAAGTGTCTTGGTTTCGATGATACCAAACCCGGCGATTTATTCTTTTTCTATGCTCTCATTTATTTTTGGTTTTCCGTTTTCAACGTTCGCTTTACATTCTGCCTGTTCAATCCCTTTCTGATTCCTATGCACTGTCGCCGCTTCGTTTTTTGTGGTGCTATTTGTCCATATAAAGCCTTACTCCGCTCACTATATTGATTTCTAACTACAGGTCACGAGATATATGCACAGCCACAACGTAAATTCTCAAGTACAAGTTGTCTTTCGGGCAGCAGTCATTGTGTCCTTATCTATGCACATCTTGCACAAAAGGTAAGCATTACATTAGGTCTTTTTGACTATCATTGCTTTGATTTACTCCTGTCACAGCGTCACAGTTTACGGTACTTTTAGCATTTTTTTCTGTGCTTATGTGGCTGGAGGGCTTGAGATTATTATGAAGTGCGGGTCTTATCTTTGCCTCAAATATCACGCACTATTGGGATTTCTTGCACATCCTACATCATAGTCTGGGCTTCCTATAAGCAAGGTTTAAGTTGAATGATTTTCCTCTTCACTTTTTTTTTATCTTGTTTTTTTTCATTCTTTATTTTGAGGCTAGTCCCTTTTTCGCCTCTAGGCAACAAGCCAACGCGAAATCACAAGGTAAAAAACGGGAGCTTTTATTTTACAGGCCGTTCTTCTTATTCTACAGGCTGTAGCAGGTATGTTCAAAAAAAAAATAATATATATATATATATATACACAAATAATAGACTTAAAGTCACAAAATACAATGTAACTCAATGTTAAG
>RHDR01000519.1:0-23062 GCA_009806295.1 Davidsoniella neocaledoniae
AACCACCTCCTCATCTATCCCCATGCACGGGAGAAAAAAATGAAGATGCCCAAATAAACAACAAGATATATATCATTTCCATCCATAACATCCTCAGGGTGGAATATAAATAGAGCCCGCATATGAGGGGAACCTCCCCCTCAATCCACCATTTAATCAAAGAAAAATGGGAAGAATAAACAAAAAAGAATAAACAAACAATTAGTAACAAGACCGATATATCTGCAATGGGTTTCCTCCTCGTCCAATCACATCAAGAAGCCTGTGGCTTAACTTGAAATAGACATCTAAATATAGTCCGTAGACTAAAACGAAAACAGGGCGTTGAGGGTGTTCTTAACTTTCTATGTTCAAGCGGTGTCGATGTCTTCAGCCTTGACCTGCTCAGGCTCCTCCTGTTCCACCACAAACTTGCGGTCACTGATATGCTCGCCACCCTCGGGTGTCCAGACCTTGTCCTTGAAGTTGCCTTGTTGTCCTTCGTCATGGACGAACGCACATTTGGGGTTCAAGCATGGGTTGAATCTGCACTTGGTCTTGACGTGGGTGAACTTGCAGTTTGGTGTTGAGCAGTCCGCGCCGTTCTTGCACAATGGAGAGTTGGGGTGCTTGAATGGGCAGTGTGGGTTGTGGCAGTTAGGGAAGAACTTGCAGTCTAGTTCGGACTGGTGAGCCAGACGGGCCGCTGGCGATGGATGACGGCCAACACACTTCCAGTTCTTGCATGCGGCACCGAAGCTGCAGATATCCTTAGTATCAACAACGGTGCCTGGCGGTGCTGCGGGTGACTGATGGCCGAACTTGCAGTCCTTGTTAGTGCAACGTAAGTTAAATTTGCACATGCTGTCTTCCGGGTTCGTAGGTTCGGGCCGAGAGCCCATCTCAACATCCTCGCCATCTTGTACGTTACCCTCAGAGGCTGCTGCGTCGCCCGACTCGCCATTGTTGCTAGTGGGGTTGTTGTTATTGTGATGGTTCTTGTTGCCGTTCCACTGGTTGTTATAGCCGCCTCTTCTGTTCATGTTTCCTCTGCCGCCACCACGACCGCCGCGGCCATTCTGCATCATTTGTTGTGACAACTGCACCATCATGCGATTTTGTTGCTCCAGCAACGCAAAGATGTCGATGTTGGGCTGTTGGCCGGGCGCACCATTGGGAAGAGAGCCATTAGGCATCGGGCCTCCCATCGGACCACCCATAGGGCCGGCCCAGTTTCCGGGGTTCATGCCATTAGGTAGATTGACAATGTTCTGGCCCATGGCAGCGGCATTGAGGCCGGCCTGGATGTTGGCTGACCGGTTGTTCATGTTGTTGCGACCACCACGGCCCATACCGTTGATGTGGTTGTTGCGCATGCCCATGCCGTTAGAGCCTCTATGGGAATTGATGCGCTCATTGCCCGATCCACGAACACGATGTAGGGAGCCGTCGACGGAGCGATCCATGTTCTTGTTCATTTGATTGAAAAGACGACGGTCGCGGCCGCGACCATTGCCCATGTTGTTGTTGTTGCCGTTGCGCATCATTCTTGGGCCGGTAGGACTGTATCATGACAAGAAATACATTAGTGATTGTTTAGGCTACGTGGGGCACCACTCAAGCAGAAAAAGGAGCGACAGGACCCGAGTGGAAGAAAAAAATGGTACTTACATAGCAGCCTGCGCCATATCACCAGTCATGTCCATGCTGTCGGTGTCCATGTTCTGGCTGTAGGCTTCTGGGATACTCGAGATAGGCTGAGGAGCGTCGACGGGGCCATTGGCGACGCCGGGATTGAGTCTGGCGTTTTGCGCCTCGACCTCACTGAAAAGCCATTGTGCGAAATCGCGCGCCGTGTCGTCGATAGAATCTTGGCCGAGCAGTTCTGTTGATATTTCGCTGGCGACGTCATCCTGCGAGCGGCCGTTGACCAACATAAGGACAATGTACTCAGCCAGCGAAGAATCGCTGGGGTCATGGCTCCAGCCGATGTCCATTACTTTGGGCTGGATGACGTTGTTCAGCGCCTCAGCCAGCGGCGTATTGGGTTGCACTTCGATAGTCATTGTGGGCGAAGGCGAAGGGGGAAGGGGAAGCAAAAGCGAGGCGAATATAATCAGCTATTATGCTATGCGATCAAGACAGTCCAGGTGCAAAGGAATCGTGGATGTGAGAAAAGCTGTGAAAGAGATCTTTGTCGAGAGGAAATGCTGTCAATTGAGGCGACTGGGCTTCTTTGACTGTGTAATGGTCGTTTGTTGTTGGACGAACTATTGTTGGTTGCAGATAAAGAAAAAAAAATAATAATGAAGTATTGGGTAGGTGTGGATGCGAAAGGGAAGGCTGAAAGAATAGCGTGCAAGGAGGGAAAAAAAGAATTACAGGCTATGGCAGGTGGTTTCTCAGCTAGCTGAGCACTAAGCCAAATGAACGAACTGCGTTAATACTGCTCAAGGAAAAAAGAAAAGTACGGAAGGATCTAGTTTATCTGCAGGAGATTGCACTAAAACGATTGGCTGAATTCTAGATACTAGTTGACATGTAAATGAATAGAGAGAGTACCGGTAAGTAAGTATGCCTTGCGTATTTACTTTGTTATTTTATCTTATTTATGTACATTTGTATGTACATTAAATGAAGTGTCTCTTGTGTAATTCCCTCCTCTGTCGCTCTTATGTATATCGTTTTCCAACATTTAATCTTATTCATGTACCCTTTGTCCCTTATTTATGCAAGAGAGATAAATCCCGGAACAAGAGAAAAATTAATACATCACGACGCGTTTGGACAAGGCCAAAATAAAGGGAAAAACGGACAAAGCTAAAACGAGCCTTTCATAACTTTTGTTTTAGGTCCAAGTTGCAAGGAAGCTCTGGCCAATCAGCGCGGCCCAGAAGATGAACATGAGCAAACGCCACACAAATGACCCCCAGAAAATGTGGCGTATGGTTAGCCCAATCCGAATGTCCGCCTCAATTTGGGGGATTAGAAAACAACGCAGCTATGATTACAAAGATGTGGCAAAGGCAAGAGCAACACCGTATTAGTAATAAACGAACAATTATATTTGTACCATTTATCAATATGTACATGACTATTGCTATGTACATGAAGATAGTTCTACAAGATTCAGTAATATACAAGAAAGAGTAACCACTCAAAGCTGATTCCAACTAGGCAAAGCTTAATACTGATTTGGATCATCGTAACTAAGCAATCAAATGTTTTAAGGAAGCTCCATGAGGTCAGGTACTCACTTCTACAATTCTCACTAGATAGATAATATAGTTATTATTGTGATACTAGATTTTATTCTATAGTATACAGATACATCTGATTGAAGTCACTACTATGGGCTTATATTCTCTCAAGAAAAGTAGCTTGCTTGGCCGTTGGTAACAATGTGTTACTAGCTATATTAAAGATCTCTAGATAAAAGATATACATAACTCTAGTGATAAACACTTGCTATAAGTTTAGTTCTACCAGATTCGGCATGCTTTAATTCTTCTTCCTATCTTTATAGCCGAATAGTTCGAGAATTACAGCTAAACTTAGCAAGCCATTCTTATCATGATGAAAGTTTTCAATAGGTGTTTTGTCAGTCCTCTCGTCCTTGACCTCTAGTGATTGAGTACCAGAAAAGTTTCGCTCTGGTCCCTCACCCAGCCCAATAAAATCTGCAGACTTAAGCCACCAGTTGGAAAACCCAAGTGAATCACCTTCTCCACTATCGTCACTTTGACGATAGTAAAGAAACAACATAAAAGATAAAAGGCAGCACCGGACCCCATGCGTACAAAAATGTCTGTATACGAGGTCGCGGGCAAGCTTCTTGCTTCATCTAAAAGGGAATGAAGAATATCTGTCAGTAACTATCATATAAACATATCACCTAAACACCAATCGAGTGAATTTACCTGTGAAGACCGAACCCCCCTAAATATTCGACCACCTTGGTCGAAGGGAATGCTCGATACTGCTAAGATTGGCAGCCGCCAATTAACGTGGGGAATCACAAACGACAACATGGTTAAAGTTGATAGACATATCGCGCGCTCGGAGGATTGTTCGTCGTTCACAAGGAGATCAAAAAGGAGCCCATCGTGCAATAGCCGGAGCAAAGACTTCACATGTGAAGCAGCACCTTTCTGGAAAAATGTCAGGGCATAAAGTTAAAGAATAATGAATTTCTGTTCGATGGATATGGGCTTTCCATCTCCTTTATAGTCGGATTCACCTTCGAATCACATGGCATTTGTTTACGTTGTACAGAAATTGTTGAGACAGACAAACAACACGACAAACCAATCACGATACGTGATATAAATAATATCAATAACAAACGCCACTCCCGTACCCCAACAAAAAATCAAGTGGCTTTTCCTTGTATTGGAAATAGCATTGTCGGAATTACATCCAATAAATTCGGTTACTTACAGTCGTGAAACTGTGTGTAACGGACATACTGCTAAAGATACATACTCACGGCAATCCCGTATTCTTATCATACAAAGAGCGGCTTGTATTATAGATATATGTATAACATAGATCAGCCACAAATAACACATCACTATAACTATATATAAACTATAACGCTACAGAATATAGTTGAAGTTTGGATATATCACAGCCCACTTGCATACTCTGGGTAGCCATTTCGACTCTAGATTCGAGCATGTATATCAGTCCGTCTCTACACTGAAACAAGGCCAATAGATTTGTATATATCAGCATATTATTCCTCGTCCCACTGGCCAAGTTGGATTTCATTTTCTACAAATTCCAATCGTTAGTACGTATTACTGAAAATGAAAGGGATGTAGTATCAATCGGTTACTTACGCCATAAACGATTAGCACTGTCGGAAATGATTCGAGCCTTCGCCAAGACCTTGTCGGTACTCTTAGTATCTTCGGAATGCGAGCCTTTCAGTTTATTCGGTTGTGCCTATAACTTGAGTTAGTGGGGAGGTCACATTGTTTTGGGATGTACATCGTAAAACCGACTAGGTTTCTAGAATACATACCTGCATAAGCAATGGAACTAGCTCGTGTGGCCCAGCATTAGCTACAGAAGCAATTGTCTTGAAGCCATTATCCCAAAAGATACGCCTATTGGAATAAAATGTCAGTATATCACGAAGGACACAGTGCGCGATGGCATAAAGAGCGAGTGGCTTACGCAGTACGACTTTTCACGAACGTGATCTTGGCCAGTTCTAAAATATCAGCACGACCGCCAGCTTTCAGGCGGTCGATAAAATGGTCGAGTACAGCTCCTAGTGCGCTATATTTTTGAGCGAACGTGTAACTCGTTGTTAGCAATAATCCAAGACAGCCTATAAGAGCATGAAGGTAGAAAGAGTCGACATCTACAGGTGATATCTGAACATGACTTACCCCCAGCCCATAGTATTGCAGAATTTCACCATGCCAGCAGCAAAGCCCTGGCTAGTCTGTGATAGCGTCTGGACCAAGCCACGAGGCATATCATAACGCCGAGCAACAACATGAACCGGTACCTCATTGCATAGATCTCGAAGCTGGAACGACAGGTAGAAACGCCGCATAACACGTGCCTTTTCTTTCTGCTCGGTAGTTTCCTCGGGCAGAATGCCGCCCTTAGAGAGCCGAATAAGTTCGGGTATTGAGATACCGACAGCATCCAACACACGAAGTCCACTCTCGTCCAGGCCCTCGGTTTCATCCATGAAGATACGCCAATTGACATTGACATCCGCGACATTGACTGGAGTAAAAGTGTAGAAAACGTGCAAGTCGCCATCCATAACAAAGGTTTTGAGTGCCCGCTGAAGCTCACGATTGATGAATAGTCCGTCTTCTGGGTTGAACGACGACGCCACAATGGCCTTGCCTAGGTCAGTGGCGTGGTATTCTTCACTTTCACGCTTGAAATGGACTACCTTGAGCATCTCGAGGTTCCGGATACATTGTGTTGTGAGCAGATCCAGGTCCAGCGTATCATCGGAATGATAAAGGAGTGTCTTAGATAGATAGTCATAGATAGATTCGAATGTGGCCACAAGGCGGATAGAAATAGCCTCTAATAAAGCTCTGAATGCCAAAAGTTAGCACACGCCACCTAAAGAGTTCATGGTAGATGTTTTCTCTATTCGATACAATACCTTTGTACGCGGCGTTCATCAGTATTGAGCGAGCTTGTGATGGCAGGTAAGTCGGCATGCATCAGATCAACAACATGGTCAAGTTCCGATTCGCGGCAACAGAGATACGTTTCTCCGACTTCGTCTTTGCCTTTACGGCCAGCTCGCCCTCGCATCTGGCGCAACATCGACGGGCCGACATACTCGCGACCCATGCGCGCATTATGAAGAATGACTCGACGGGCCGGTCTGATAAGTTAGCGTTATACTTAGTTTGCCAATAAGATGAAGAAGTATGGGTTAAACTTACAGGTTAATGCCGGCAGCAAGACTACAGGTGGCGACGCACACCTTCAAGACTCCCTTGTCGTATGCGTTGGCAATCAGGTCCCGTTCTTCAGTGGTGATTCCAGCGTGGTGGAAACCAACACCATACGGTATTGTCTCTTCCAGTACGTGGTCCAGGCCGGTAGAGAGGTTTCGTAGTTCGTCGATAAGCTCCAGCCGGGGCTCCAAGACCTTAATAGAAGTCTTGTCAGGTGTTGGTAGAGCACGACTGATCCATTTTGCGACCGTCTCACAGCTTGTTCTACTACTAGAAAACACGAGGACGCCGTATCCCGAGTTGGCTGTCTCGCAAGCTAAGGCAACCACAGCATTAAGCACGGGGTCTTTGAACTCTTGATGGATTGATGGCCGAATGGTACGGATGGCCTTTGGTTGGCCCTGGGATTGCGATTCTGCCGATTCTTGAGACTCGCCACTCTGAAGCTCCTGGGCCGTCTTGATAAGGCTGAGGGTATTGGCTGCGGGGTAGATATTACTATCATAAACAAGGTGCTCGTCGATTGGCACTGGCCGGTACTTTGTCACATAGGCGTGGCCGTCGACCCAGCGGCCGAGGAGTTCGATATTCTACATTAAGTGTTAACAATCTAACTACGACAATGTCCCGTACGACATGGATGCGCAGATACGAACCGAGATCGTTGCGCTCATTCCGATGATCTGGATAGGCTGTGCGATCGAGAGGAGTTTCGAGGTCAGAAGCTCCATAAGATAGCCGCGGTGTCCGTCGTCGATCATGTGAATTTCGTCCAAGACCACGGCCTTGAGATCCGAGACGAGGCCCTCTTCGATGGCTGAGTTGATCATGGAGTTTGCCTAGCCGAGTTAATACCGTCCTACCACCATATACGGACAGAGAGATCGCGTCCATACCTTTTCAATGGTGCACACTGCTATCTCGAAGTCGTGCCAGGTCGCATTGAGTTTAGATCCACCATGGAAACCGACTACTCTTACAGCCTCAGCATCAGCGCGCTGTTTCCAGGGATTTCTCAGCTTCTCTTGTTCGGACATCGCAGCACCAGGGCGTATTGTGCCCTCGACAAGATTTCTCAGCCATCTAGTCTTTTCCAGCACGAGAGCAACATAGGGAAGAACGAGAATGGCCTTTGCGCGAGGTTGTTCGAGGATGCGACGCAGCATCAGAACTAGAAAGTGACATGTTAGACCATTGAACGAGCCAAGCAGAAATCATCACGATAATCAACCCGGGTAATAGTACCTTCGGCAACGAGAGACTTTCCGCCTCCGGTCGGGGCGCTATATATAAGATTCTTTTCGCCGGTGAGAACATCGGGGGCCATCAAGCAGTTGCGCTGCCATGGGTATATGCTCTTGACTCCCATATCCCGAAACTTGGCTGACAGAGTCGTCGGCAAGCCATATGCCTTATATGCCAGTGAGAGCGTTGGATCCACGTCGTCCGTCGGCGTCGCGCCCAGCATTTTGCGCTGAGAGTACTCCGAAGGCTCATCGTCGCCGATCTCATCATCCGTTCTCAGTGAAGCGATCTCGCTAGGCTGAAGGCGCGGTAGCTTCTTGCCATGGTGCATAGGCAGGCTCAGCGCCTGTTCGACGACTGAAGCCTCTTTGCGCCGTCCTGCCCGTACTGGTGTCCGTCGATGCCCGATTCAAAAGCCTCGGCGATGGTACGTTTACTGTGTATGGCTGGCTGCTGGAAAGAATTCCGTCCGCCGGCTATAGGAGGCGCTTGTCTAGCCGCATCAACAGATGTTGTGTGGAACAGCGTCTTCTGTGTACCTTGCAAATTATTGCGGTTGAGGGCCATGACGAAGTCTGACTCTAAACGACCTAATGATACACTATCACGATCAGAAAGCAATCCTACTTCGGATACAATATTGTTTGTGCAAGCTGTGATTCTAGCTGCATACCTAGATCCAGGCGATTCGGCGATACAGACTTCGCGTGACGGCTTAGCACGAATATAATTTTCACGAGTCTAATGGAGACAACTCGGTTTATTTATTGTAGAGGCTAAGGGCATCTATTCTGCGGTAGATCACCAACAATGATATCCTGTAATGGCTTCTTGTTCTCTGCTTCTCTATGGCAACAATAACAATACAGATATATTAGTATGTTGGTTGACTTAGCAATTATTTCCAAGGCCAGGCAACATCAACAACAAACAAAACACAAACAACCCTTTTAGGCCTACGAGTGCCGTTAATACGAAAATTAATAGTAAAAAAAATGTTCCCCTATTGGGAACAAGCTCCTAACAAGCCAACATGCTTTGCTTACTAACCACCACGCGCCGCCCTAGAAAAAAATATAGTTCTAAAAAAAGGTAGAAATAATAGTGTCCCTATCGGAACACCCTCGATAGCCTGTATCTGTATCTGTATGTATGTACGTATATTTGATAATGGCCTACAGCCGCATGCCGGCTCACCGCCATCTGCCAACCAACTACATGCAATGTAAAGGCAAGCCAAAGCAGAACGGCTCTATTGGATATCTACCTTTTGTACCAGCCAATCAATCCACTATAAGATCGGAGGCGCAAAGAGATATATTCCCTTTGGTTAAAGTGTTGCGAAAAGTGTTGCAATACTCTCACGTGATTCATGTACGCAATCCATTCCAACAGACAGCAGATCCAATGGAATTATCTCCTAGATTATCTAGCTAGCGATTAATGAAGAATCAAAGAATCGAAGTATATTTTGACCGAAATAGGTGATTAGGGTTACTTATACACAATATCTACATGACCCGTTAAAGCCGTATCGATCACTTCAATCAAGTGGCACAACTGACTTCTTCTTACAGTACGACTCTGTTAGTACATGTATATCACGCAGATGACGGAATACTTCGGCCGTTCTATCTTTGTATAGATTATTTCTTCTTCTGCCTTTTCTCCATTGGCGCTATAAAAGGTTACCTTGAACGTTGAAACGAGAGTCTTCTCCAGAACCAAGAGCAGAACATCTCCCACTCTGATATATTCCTACCAAATCCTATCTGTGGCGTTCCGTAGTAGTGCTACATGTCCTGTTGTATCAATGCCTACAGCCTGCGTGCATAGGTTCGGCCGTGTCTAATTCTTCCGTCTATAAACATATATATATATGTATGGCGCTTGTGAACATCTTCATAGCTCTATAGCTCCATAATATTAATGAATAAAAAATAGCGCGTAGATTAATGGATATATAATAGACTTGGGGGGCAGTCCGAGCTTTATTTGTTTCTTAGTCATATACATATAGAACGAGACACTGATCAAAATAGGGCCCCGGCTATTTATGCGTCTGTTACCAAAGAGATCGAAGTAGAGGGGAAAACACAGTGAAAAGACGGGCTGGTAGGGTCAATGTTGCGGCAGAAACCATGATGGCATGAATCCATTAGACAATTAGACACATGTCCTGAATCGGCTGCCATTGTCTCTCTATTCCTTATTATTCTGGACGATTTCTTAGCGTGGTAGATCAAACATGACCACAACCTACGATATCGACCTTATAGTAAATTCAATGCTCACTCATTCATATATATTCTTATTGCACGAGACTATTTTCTATGTCTCCATCGCCCATTACCAAAATAGAAGCCCGCAGTGGTCTCGTGATACGAAGAGAAAAGCTTAGAAGACAAGTAGACAGTAATGTTAGCCTTAGATATATGGCGTGATTATCAATTCAGAGTCTCATGTTTTCTTTGCCGTGATCTCATTCCCTTCTTTTCATTCTTAATTTTTGACTAGTTAGTGACGACACGGATCTACATGTAGAAGTGAGAAATGTTTTAAAAGAAAAGCCCGATGAGTTCCGACTCTGTTTATGCTCGTGCTTCATGAAGAACTTCCTATCAGAGTTGTAGTAACAGCAATAGTAGCAAGCGGTATAACTTGTATCATTTAGACTATATTTCTCTACCGTTGTTCATTAGTGGCACCACTGTTCGTTTCTCTTCTTTCTTTTAATACGATGTCAAAAATATACAGGTAGACCTTTATAGAGGTTATAGAGGGCCTTAGGCTTAGGCCTGGCTGGCTTCGCTTCCCGACGAGTTCTTCTTGGCTTAGCCTACCTGGCATAGCCTAGATATTGCCTATCTATGTACATGTACAACAACTACACACAGATAGTACTGGCTAGTCTATCGGTAAACTAGCGCACAAAGCGAGGCGTGAAATGTAGGGGGGGTGGGGTGAACGTTAATAAGCAAGCTCGGCCAGTGATACGTCAGGTTTCTTTTCTGCAGCTGGCGAGGAAGGTAACAAGAAGAAGAGAAGAAAAACAGCATGAAGAGCAAGAGGAAGAGGAATTAGAAGCCCTTATGGATTGCATTTTGCATCTGCAGTGATTTTTGCTTCCTGTTGGTCTCGTCTTCTCGCACTTCACTTCGTCATCGGGCAGCTAGATAGCCTTTTTCCTCCCCCTCCTCGGACCCAGCATACAGTATTTCTTGTCTTCCCTTCTTCCTTTTCTCTTTTTTTTATTTTTATTTTTTATTTTGGCTTTCTTATATGGCGCTGTGTCATGTTGCGGTCTGCTTCTGCATAATCAGCCCTTGCATCGCTCATATACATGTACCAACTAATATGTTCCAACTGGGCTGCAACATGAAGACATGAAGACATGAAGAAGCCTCGGGATTGGCGAAGGCAACAACACAGTATACGCCCATCAGGCTTGATTCACATCCATATTTAGATGTGACAAGGGCTTTCTCGGACTTCTGAACTGAACCCTGGATGCTCAACCCTGAGTGATCACGGTTATTCCCATTCTCCGGGAAACATCGCAACACTGCTTACTACAGACCAAAGATCAAGACAAATAGAAGCTACAATTATACCCTCCTACCTGTATTTGAGGCTTTCTGGAGACAATAAATGCATATACAACCCGTAGACATGCTTGTTTCATCTTTTTTTCCTGTCTAGATATATTTATATTGGACTAAACAGAAGCCATCTTTACCAGGGTAGCAATACAGATATGTTAAAGGAAGTCAGAAGGGAGGACGAAAGAAACGAAGAAAAAGAGACAAAACAAACCTGCGCAACACGTCGATTTCCTCAAAATGACACGACACGAGACGAGCGATCTCACCTGGTCCGTCCACCTAAATCTTGGGCCCTAAATGCTCGTTACGCCCTGGTCCTAGTCCGCCATCCTAGACTTCAGACCATAACTTATTTTATTCAGTACTTTAAACACCACAGATTTTCTGTCATTAGAACCTTCTTCTATTTACTCTCAATGTTTTTTTGGGGGGTTATATTTGTATGTGATTGTTCGAAGAGAAAGATCTGTCATCGGTTGATTTTTCCGTAATCTACGATACAAACATATGTATATGTACATGTACATGTAATTGTAATACATATGTGTTGAAAGAGAGGCAGCTGTTCACGGTACCTTTGAAGGAATCATGTGTATGTGTGGCTTGCAGGTGATACATGCTTCCATGTCAGCAAGTGCATAGTACATGCATATTTTATATTTTACTGTACGTGTACTGAATGATTCTACTGGCTACTCTGACTCTTGAATCACAGGAATAGCATATGTATACATATGTATGTAATGTATGTACGTACGTACGTACAGATATAGATATATATATAGAGAGAGGAATATCTGCGTTGGCGCTATCGTTGGCAAACAAACAATGAACAGCGGATATAAACGCCGAACCACGCGGAAAAGAATACACAAAATGTAGTGAAACTGTAATCTTAAGGGGGCTTTAGTAGTTATGATTTTATCTCTGTGATTGATTAAGAATACTGCACTATAACTCTATCTATTCAGTTTAGTCGTCATATCGTCCGTATTAGATGCTTGAAATACCTCCATCTGTATCTCAATATATACGTGCCTTGTTCTCGTTCTTTCTTTCTCTGCTATGAGGTGAGACCTGCAGGTGATGATATGTTACAAGTAATTGAGCCACAACAGATAAGTATGACTTTGCCTGAGTTGGGGTCATTCCTGTTTATAGCGCCCTAATCCTGACCCCTATTATTACCATGTCATTATATTAGATTGAAGACGAGGGTCTGCACTGTGACCACCATTTTCCAACCTTTATCTCGGTATTTTGGCTTCCTCTAATATGTAGTTCTCAAATCGGAGACTATTAGCAGTTGTCGACATTACATCAAAACAAACAAAAGAATAATACAGTTTGCAAATTCAAAATGCCTTGTGCCCGATATATCTGGTCAACACTTAAACGGTAAGTGACGAGCTATTCGTTGGTGTTACTGGCCAGGGACATTTGCCTGTTTCAGTGCTGCCTGCCCTCACCTGTGCGCTGGAAACAGATGTGATCGCTTGCATATCTAGTTGTAGATATGTACATGTATCTAAGCTGTCGCCTCGAGTCGCAAATCAGGCGCTAGTTAGAATCTTACGCCCAAAGGTCATCAGCTGCTTTCTTATCGTCATGTCTCATGCAAAGTTGCACTTTGTTATGGCTAAAGCCAAACAGTATCATTCAACATCATCGATATATCAACGTCATGAATGAGAGAGATGGCTAGCATTTCCGCACTTACCAGACAACAATGCAATTCAACTAAAGAAGGTTACCGTGGGATCTACTATTAGTTAGAATCTCTCATCTTGTTGTCGTGTCTGTCTGGGCTCTTCCACATATTCCTCGTCCTTCCAGCCCTTATTACGCTAGCTCCGGGTTTCAAACCCTCATTTTCTATCGTGAATTTTTAAGGGACCTTAAAGAAACACTGTATTATTTTTGAGCGGAACTGCTCGTTGACCGGGGTATGGAAAAAAAATTACTTCATTTTATAAAGTGATTATGTACTGGTACTTACTCCTCTCATACCTCATGCTTGACACTAGAGCTGCCAGTTGGCAAAGTGTTACTTTTGTTCATCTTTTACAAAAAATTTACGACACGTTCAAAATACATTTTTTATCAACAAAGTTATGAATGTTTCTTTTCATTCGTATGACGCTGCTCGTATCGAAAGCTTTGTTCTTAGTCGTTATTCTATGCGCAATCCACAGCGGCACATTATTCGATGTACTAAGGCCAGCAACCGTGTTAGCCGTACATGTAGTATGTATCTCCGCCTATAAAGACAATCATAGTAGTACCCGAACTACATGCAAACTGCAAATATAAGATCTTTGCCAGCTGACTGCTCGAAAGAATAAGTACCAGTACACAATCATTTTGTAAAATGAAGTATTTTTCTCATACCCTGGTTAATGAGCAGTTCCGCTCAAAAATAATGCAGTGTTTCTTCAAGGTCCCATTTTTAACTACATATTTTATAATATGTATCCTTCCTCGGGAGTTTCTATATATACTACCATTAGATGAATTGTTGGGTCAAGTCCATCCATATGGGTTGACTTGATTGTTGTTGTCGTTTTAGATATTATACTTCATGTCATGGTATTGTATTACTAGTTAGCATCACTCCCCAGCATTCCGCCCGCTGAGACCAAACAACTTGCTACAGCCACAGGATTTGCACATGATATAGCAGGCCTATGGCCCACCCACCAACACTTGGACCTCTACTTGGTCATCGCCTGCGATCACTTCTTTGCTTGGGTTACTGTCTTTGAAAATATATATACCATTTACCAGTCAGAATTGTAGATATAAAGACTTATACTTTCCATGCTACAAATAGTCTTCATAGACATCTATTTACCACTATTCCAGATCTACGCCCTATTTTTGTCTTCCTTGGGCGGCTCGGGTTGATCTGAAAACAAGGTTTTCCTTATTTCCCTAGTCTTTTCAAAAAAGAAAAAAAAGGTAAGGGGAGCCTAACATGTAAAGTAAATTCGGCAAACAGATCAGGGCAAGCCAGGCCAAGACCAGCCGACCCCCCTCCCCCCCCAAAAAAACAGAGTACCAGTCAAGGTCTGCAAGAGAAGGGTCTTGATCCAGGTTTTCGTATAGTATGCATCTCAGTCTCCTCTCCCTTCCTAAACGATCGTCTTTTTTCCGTGCCAGCTATTCTTATAAGCAAATGCGGTAAATGCTTGAATTAATGAGATGCCTGGCGAAATCATTTCAATGGTGATCCAAGTGACATTTTGTTTTCCAGGTTCATAGAGTTGACACTTTGATGCATAGGGTTAAAACCCTAGTGTTACCATAGGATGTATTCCGGAACCTAAATTTGAATTTGAAAGAATAAATATTTCTGCAACTTTGAAACGGATCAATCGGAGTGAAGAAGTAGCATAAGACTGATACATCACTTTAGTTTCAATAATCCAAACATACAGAACACAGTACATACGGAATATTGTTTGTTGCTCATATTAAATATGAGATGTATTTGTAACACATCAGCGGCAAAGAATAGTGTTTATGTGCCCAAGGATCCCTCTCTTTTTAGGCGAACTACTGATATCTCTGTTAGATGACTAAAAATTACGGTGAACAAAAAGATGCACTCCAAGCGAAGCTGCAGCACTACTCGCAAATGGAGATATTTGAATAATGCATACTTACTTTTTTCTTTTATCCTTAACTTTTCTTCGGTCCATAAACACATCGATCGCATCGTTTCTTCTGGGGAGGGTCATCGCTAAGGTATGCCGATTCGTTTGTTTCCGTTCATGATGTTACCGGCTAACACACTATGAGTGGTGGCCGTGTTTCACCATGACCCTATCTAGTCTATCCCGTTTCTGCATACCTTACCAATAAAAGAAGAAGCAGGTGTAAAAAGATACCCATAATCGCGCAGTCAGCGGTGTTGTATCTCCTTGTATGTCCAAATGCGTATGCACACCTGTGTATGCATGTGTAGCTGCATATGAAAGTATTATAGAATATGTAGTTGTAGCTGTATGTATGCCAGGGCATTTGGTAATTGAATGATGAAAGTCGCCCCTTGTATCGCCTTAGGCTTGAATAGGTGACGAAGAGAAGAAATGAATTGTCATTATGTTATGTATAAAGAGGGCGTTTGCCACGACAAGATGATTTTTTGTCAGTAAGACTTAACTATGCGAATTGATGTATTGATATATTTATCTCCCCATCTGTTAGGCTTGGTCGCCTTCAGATATAGGCGATTTTAGAAATTATCTATAACCTATCTTAGCCATCATATGGCTTCTGACTGTGATATCCTATTGTTGAAATACGTAAAATTAGAAGAATAATGTTTATATATCTCTTTACTCTATTCATGATATCAACTTATGACATCCATATTAGGACCTCGATGAAACTGAAAATGCGTATCAAATACAAAAAAATATGTCTGAATAGACTAGTTACGCTATAGTGCTTATCTATATATTTTTTCGCTATCGTCAGCATGTTTTTAACCCTCTTACAACCCTCGGGGCTCACTGGATAGTGAGGATGGTAGCTCCACCTACGGATTTGTTTTTGAGGGTCTGTCTTTTTGGGGAATAGTCTTATGGATGCACTGTTTTTTTTTCTTTTTCTTTCTTTTGCTTGTTTTCTTGCGGCTCTTAGTATATATATATGAACTACTAGTTTTTTGGGGGGCTAGGGAACGGTGCGCCGTTCGAACATATGAGTGTGTCTAGCAACATTCAGGTGGTCGATAAATATAGTCAAGTCAGCATGTTTCCGGATGTATCTTTTAGTAGAAAATGATCTAATAGTACTCTTCGCGATATGACCAAACACTTGATCCAAGCTTTAAAACTGATATATTGTGTATCCCCAAGAATCGCGAGGTTTCTATCTTTCGATTGATATGCAATATATCTGCTTTTGTATTAAAGAGTATTGCGATATAACCATCAGAAAAGGTAGCGATTTGGCAGGCTAGATGGGTTGAGGTGCAAAGAAAAATCCACTGCATGGAAACTACGCCTAATTACCTTTCCTGCTTATAATATTGCCCCATTTATCTATATACTTTAAAGCGAGAACAAGCCTCATTCATCACCCTCACGATTCAACTACCATCAAAAATTTTAGATATATGACGGTTTATTACCAAGAAAAAAAAATTGAGGATATCCGTCAATATCTATAATTTAGTTCCTTCTTGCCGATACAATGAACTACGTTATATATAAAATTGCCTAAATGGACTTTGACTGACTGATCAAGAAACAAAGTAAAAGGAAAGAGCGTACGAGCGCAGTAAATGACACACCCCTCTTATCCGCTCCATCGTGTTCCTTCCTTTCTTAACCTCAATTGGGGGCTTCCCCACACCCCCCAAACTCTGCAACTACCATTCCATTCTGGCCTACATGTATGCAGCAAAGTGGCATATTTCTATCATATCTGTAGATTAAATCAAGTATAAATAATGCACATTGACACAGTTAAATGGATCTAGTAAAAAAATCTTTTTCAAAGTAAATGATAAATGTCATTGAAATAAATAAAAGAAACAAAAAGTGAAGAGGCTAGCTAGGCCGGGGTGTGAGAAGTTTCCAAGTCTAATAGAACAAACCAGACAAGGTCGATGGAAAAGGAAGAAAGAAAAAAAAACCAAAAACGCGACCCACTTAATTTATTGGCTATGCCCCTTCTGCCATCATAAATTGATTCTGTCATTAGAAAAAAGGTCAATACATGTATGTGTATGTACACTATTATGTATGAATTTACCTGGAGTATGCTATGTGGCTAACATGCACAGAACATACACATGAAATGTCCCGAGCCTCTCGTGCATTTGAAAGGAGAAGCTTCATGGTTCTATGCGAACCCACCATGTCCTGAATTCTGCGGATGGCGACAGGTTATGTGGCACCATATATTGTTAGATTTGGTCGTAAAAAAGACAAGATGATCGAGAGGCTCGCTATAACAGGAAATGCGGTTGTTGAGCTGGGAGAGGCGAAGGAACAATGGAAAGACATGATGCTCAATCAAGCACTGGAGTCCTCTCCAAATATTACCGGTAACTGCCAGGAGTGGCAAATACGGGACGTCAGTGTATTCGTTTCTTAGCTCGTATGATGACACGCTGTTTTATGGACGTGGAACATGACTATTCTTACATATACTTATGTGCATTCTTATGGTATTGCAGGCTTCTGGGTGAGAGCTGGTTTATAGAGAAAAAAATAAGGCGTTCGTTCGTTCATACCAAATACCATAGGATAAGCAATGACCCCGGGGCCAGAATAAGAGACAAGATGAGAAGTACCGAATCATCCCCGATCGACTATCGAGCGATATGTCAGGGATCAACCGCCGTAAATACAATGTGAAGAACAAGTTTTGAACTATCATATCTACTTAGTACGTACGTGTCTATCTTCGAGTTATGTCATAACCCGACCTCCAATCAATAAAGGCAGAGGGTGCGAACCATACTGGAAAATTCAATCAAAAAGATATCGCTCGAATTATTTTGGACAGCGGCGCTACAGTGAAATGTACAGTTGTTGTATATTCTAACTCCATGCTTTGATTTTCATCGGATTCCCATGCTCTCCATCCCATCAATCTATTCCCATGTTTATTCACACACGCCCCCTGACCACCCTGTCACCTTAGTTGATATCGCCCGACTATTGAT
This sequence comes from Davidsoniella neocaledoniae, assembly GCA_009806295.1. Lineage (NCBI taxonomy): Eukaryota > Fungi > Ascomycota > Sordariomycetes > Microascales > Ceratocystidaceae > Davidsoniella > Davidsoniella neocaledoniae. Next base: position 17,970 of record RHDR01000519.1, read on the forward strand.
TCTGATTACCACCCAAGCTTTCTCGTTTCTTCTTGTTTTTCTTCTATCTATCTTGTTCCCCATTCCCCCTCCTTTTCCTCCTCTAAATATTGTTTTTATTGCCAGGTCCCAAACCAACTAGCGGTAGTTAGCATAATGCCAGGTTGGGGATATATCACGCATCATGTCAGTAGTAAGTCGTTTAAGTACATACTATGAATTTGCAGTCGTGCTGTGGTATCTCTTTCACAGCCAATATAATCAATCACCTTTGTTCCTCCATCTTCGATGGCTAGAGACTCTGGAATTCACTGAAAGCCCGTGCCACATAACAATCCGTATTGTTGAATCCACATTAACCACAAGTCGTACACGTAAGGGTAGAAGAAATGCCGGTGCCTAAAGCCCAGTTATAATCTCTTTACAACTATATTGTTTCTATTCTGCCTCTTCGGAGCTGCCTATGCTTTAGTTATATTTACTTGTATATCTCATATCATGTTAACACTTTTGATAATCATCGTAACAAAATGTTACATATTGACCCTTCTTGGCTACCTAGATTATACTTAAAATTCCGACAACTATGTTTAGTCTATAGTTCGTCATTCTCCTAAGTAGCCCTGTTCGTCAGCCTGTAACATGTTTTATGTATTGCTGACAGGCCTTGTTCCTATGATCACCCAGCTCATATTGTTTGGCGCCTCCATACAGACAAAACAAGTTACAAAAGATAAAGTCCATGGTATATTATATGTAGAATGAATAACTATCGAAGTTTTATGTCGACTTATTTTTGGCGCCTAGTTTTAGGACATTAGTAGTAGCGTTAGGAAGACGCCGCACTCTTTTGTGAATGCCTGTTGTCTATACATACATATTAGCTCGTGTACAGGCTTGGCGCCCACGTATCATGCATTGTAGACATGTACTATATTCTAGACATTCAACCTACATGATATAAAGATATCCATTTATCACTAGATAATTACTCAGGTGAAGAAGAAGACTAGGCAAAAGGCTAAAAAAAATGCCCGAGTATATTCGCAGGCCCTATTAGATTTTCAACTTAAGGTTGAATCCAATTGGTACATATATTTTGTACATTTACCTCATTATCTCCCCAACATCCTACTTACTTTTCGCTTTTGGGCAAGGAAGGACTCGATCGCAAATCACATTTCCCAAGCCACACCTCTAGCACATTAGGTTTCATAGGTATTAGTTCTTACAATATCTCTCATCTTATTTATGTGCTTAGTCCTTTCCAACACCCTCTTTCAAATTTTGTTTTTTCACTGGAATGGACAATTTGATAATAAGGGATACTGTGCAATTCTTTTTTTTTAGATAACGACCATTCGAAGTGAAGCCAAGTAACATACAACTTAAAACAATCTATGCTGTTATTGTTAAGTATTCAGGTATTAGCTAGAGTATTTCTGTTAAAAATCCCGTTTATCGTTATCATATTCGATTTCGACAACGTATGTGTATTTTTCATTATAGTTCGTAGTCATTTTTTTACCAATTCTAAATTAGGACCTAAAATTACGCCTAAGGCTTTTTTAGCTTTTCAATTATACATAGGATTGAGAAGTTAGATCAAAGCGTGATTGTGTGGAAGAGAGGGGAAAGATGGAGCAAAAAGGAAAGTAATCGAATGGTATAGTAGCACTAGTAGCAATATCGATTACCATTTCGTCGAGGAAGCCAAAAATAAATAGCAGCATCTTCCGAGGGTTAATAGAGCATTAAAGTCATATACTATTGAGCACATAACTTTGAATATACATCATCAGAATGCAGTGACTTGGAGCTATATTATGATGACAGAAATAGTCATGCGTCGATGTATATTATACAACTACATCGCAAATTATGCCATTCAAGTTGAGACAAAGAAACAGGGAAAATTGGCTTATTGGGCGATAAGGTGAAGAATCAATCGTAATCCCACAAATAATCGTCATCTTTTAAATTCTCATCACTTCTTAAAACTATTTAAATGTTTTTTTGTCGTCAATAATCAAGCTTGTCGACGTAGTCATGGAGATTATTAGTTGTCACTTTATGAGATGAAGTTGAAATTGGCATGGAAACCCGATCGATCACAAGTACTAGGGTTAGACCCATCTCAACATCACCTCTTGAAAAAGCAGTTGTGTTCAAGTATCGATGCACTGCGCTACAGACAGAAATTTACAAAAATCAAGGCATCATTATATTCCCCCGAATTAGCTCTACAAGTGTGTCTCTTCAAGACGGCATTTATGATGGGTTTTGGTGCATAAATATCGCTGGCTTCTCATCGTGAGGTGTTGAAGAGTCGACGTTGATAAGTCGATTTGGTAGCTTTTAATTCCTTCTCGGCCGATTTAATTAAGTAAAATACTGAAAGAGAAAAAAAACAAGTAATCGAAACAAGCGGGTGTGCCTATTTATTTTTTTTGTGTCATTAATTGAGGCGAGGGTTCAGTTCGTGTTCAATATCCCCCCTTCCGTTCCCTTGCCTTTCACTTTTCTCCTTGTGCCTTATTTTTCTTGCTTACCTCTTTCAAGAGAAGGCAGGAAAAAGGCCCGCATTTGGCATTAGCCAATAAAATTGCGATGACTGTCGGCTTAAAGTGGGGCACATATATTCATAGCAACAATTGATGTAAACGATGTTCATAGGTCGAAAAAACGATGAATTAACACCGACTTATATACATATAACAGTAATACATATCTCGATTATGTGATTAATTGAAGGGCTTCAAATTATGCATCACAGACAAAAACATTTGAGAAAATAGATTGAAGCTGTAGATATTAAAAAATGATGTATACAAAAATGAAACTATATTTTTCGGTTGGTGGCCGATGATACGATATCAAGAGATCTTCCAACATGTGTCGTTGAGCTGTCCTACTGATGTGAACAACTCGTTGTTGCTGCAGGTACTTCCTGGGTAAGTCATCGGTCGCTTCTGATTGGTTAACTTACCATGCAGGGCTTTTCTTCTTGCAGTTCTGCTACTTTCTACTTTTCTTTTTACCTTAAATTTAATTAGGCTATTTTGGCGTCGAGTTCTTAGTGTTAGCTGGCATGCTAGTTAACGAACTCTTTTTCCCTCTCTTTTTTCTTCCTAACTATTTTTTTTTCCCTGTGTCGGGGTGAGGTCAAGTATGGTTGCAAAAAATCAGTAGGGCAAGGTCTAAGGTGGTAATATCATACTATGTACATTACCATGTAAATACACCCTAGAGTTACATACCTTTTGCTAGTCATAAATACGCTATTGTCTTACTAGTCACAGGGACAAACTAGCCACTACAGAATGATTTGCCGTACCTCGACCTCATGTCTATTCCAGATTCATCCCTGTTTTAGCTACTCAACATTGTGTTCCTCGTTTTTGTGTTGACTTGAAATTACATAAGCACGTTAACTAATTGAATGGGACGCAACTTTCTTCTCCGAGAAAAAAAAACCATCGATGTTATATTGAGTGAACTGTTCCGATGAGTAGAAACGGGGTTTGAGACCAAGTATTTTCAAGCCTAACGAAGAGAAGGGAGTGTCAGAAAAAGGCAAAAGAGTAGAAAGAAGGGAATGTTCAAGATGAGGCATGCGTGGCCCAGGATTAGGCGATCATGCTTGGCTGATAGATTTGAGGGCTTGCGCTTGTCTTGTTCCTACTTGATTGGTGCCTGGGTTTTTTTTATTAGTGGGGGCATCAGTAAAACGATTATAAATGATGCCTAACAGGCTATCATGTAATGGTAATTCATACTTTCTAGGATGAATTTTTTGACATCACTAGAAAATGTTAGAGTTTCATTATACTGAGTACATACGCTATATATTGTTCTCGTTCATGGCATTGTAATTCCAGTTTAACAGATAAGAGGCGTTCATGTAGGTCACATTATCGTACATTGTTGATTCGGATCCACATGTACATTATTTTGACTCACCTCTTCCCTATCTTCATTTTCCCGACAAATCAATATCGTTTCTGATCTGCTAAACTTGAAACCAGGAAAAGTAAAAGAAACACCAACAGAAATAGTGTCTGATTAGTGAAGTAATATCTTTTGTTGTAATTGTTTTTATTCTGTTTGACCTTTGGTGATGTTGCTTTTGTACGTATCTTGATATGGCGGGGATGGTGTAGAATAGCCGGAATGGTACATGGGTTCTATGGAGATTTATATTTCTGGGGCTAGCTAGAGAATAAAAGAGAGAACGAGAGAGAAAGAGTGAGAGGAAGAGAGCGGCCAAAAGGGAACGTGCGTTTCTTTGGAAATTGATCGGGTCGGCAAACAAAACATGACTTGATCAGATCCGGCTTGATAGCCACTACTGAGAAGTTATTAGTAGGTAGTACGACTTTGCACCAATTGCGCTATACAATTTCTCTCAATACATATATAAGTAACAAGCCTGTATTTTACCTTGGAACGTATCATCGAACAATGTGCGTTGAAGAATAAAATCGGAGTCGAATCTACCAACGTGGTCATCGATATAGATAACGTAGGTGGTCCTAGAGGGTAGGTTAGCCATTGTACCTTGTAGGGTATCGCGTTTTTTTTTTTTGTTTTGGGGGCGGATGGTCCGCATGGGGTCGGTTCACAATAAGATATACATAACATGACGGCTGTACTTTCCTGCATGGAACGGGAACCCATACTCCATACTAGTTTGAAGGCTATCAGAGGCTTATATTGCTTCCATCAGTACCTCAGAAGTGCATGTTGCAGTACAAATATCGGGAAAGAAAAAGTACAGAAAGACCTACCTTGAGTTACAGTTTCATAAAAATATATTGTAGACTTTCTTCGCATTTTCCAATGATACTATTATTTTTGTAGATGCCTCACATTCTTGCCTACAAGTTGATTTTGGGGGCTCATAGATCGATATTTCGCCTCAGCCGCTTCCTCCCATGCTAGGCGTGCCCTGCTAGGGTGGGCTCTTTTTTTTCTTCTTGGGACTTTGTACTTCAGCACAAATAGCAGGGGATATTCAAAAAAGTACTTAGCCCACAAAAGACTAAGTACTCCTCACTTAGTCTTTAAAAGCTGCCAGCTAGCAAAGACCCCCCTTCTATTTGTGCTGAAGT